>VMDO01002707.1:0-128695 GCA_007922755.1 Pedetes capensis | reverse complement strand
AACCACAATTCAAAAGCATCAATTCTTTTTCTGTCTCTCTTGTTCAATGTCCAGCTTTCACAACCATATGACGCCACTGAAAATACCATGGCATGAGTCAGACGCACCTTCGTCTTCAATGTGACATCTTTGCTCTAGGAAAAGCTGTGGCAAAAGATCTCTTTAGAGTATTGAAAAGCAAAGATGTCAGGCTTCGTATAGTTAGACAGTTTAAGAAAATATATATGTATCTACTCCCAATTTGATGGCACCTCACAATAACAAACTCATTCCTGCAAAAGAAACTCAGAAAGAGTAAAGTAGATACCTACAGAGTAGATATGCCTGCAATCAAACACCACTGTGGCATCAGATCTTGGAAGATGAGCCGGGTCAGGCCTGGTTAATCCTTGGATGAGAACCTGCCTGGGAATACTGGGTACTGTAGGCTTGGGAGAAAGACCAGGCAGCCCAGTCTCAAAACAATCAGCCATCAAAAACCCTATGAATACCAGAAAGGCACTGACATAATGCCGGGTAGTGCACAGTGTCAGATAGTGTTTTGCCTGTGTACATAGGATTGCTATGAGTAGGGTGCAACTTGACAGCACCTAACAGCAGACACAGCATGGACACAGGATGGAAAGTAAGAGACTTGGGACGGGGGCAGTTGAGATGAGGCAACGTTAAACTCAGTATGCATTTTTGTGTAGCTATAACTCCCAACTGTGACCATGTTTTGCATATCCCAAATGTAACTAAAATCAGCCATGATGTGCAAAAGCAATTAAAAACTAATGCATGAACTTAACTATGTTACAAATAAGGACCACTACCACACTGAAAGGGGTAGGGAAGAAAACCAACATACATAACTTTGGAAAATAGTTTAATCACTACATGTTGTAAGGCTAAAGACAAAATGAACTGTACACAAATACTGTATTCTAGTAAGGGGGTCATGGTACATTGAGAAAGGCTAAAACGAACCCTGTTAGAACCAGAGATCCTACAAGCTGTGGGTTTTATTTTACATACAGATGTATAGAATCAGATATGCACACATGTTTGTGAGTATGCATACATGTTTTCCAGCTTTTTTCACTGAGGGGGCCCAGAAACAAAGACATCCCAGTAGCAATGAGACCACCCACTGCCCATCCTCTAATAGTACCTAATATCATGCTACAATAATGAGACGTGGCATTCACTGGAAAAGTGAATGATTCTTGAGCTGGGACAAGGAAATTAAAAAATAAGCCTGGGATATCTCATGCCAAGGAAAGATAAGGAAGTATTTGGAAAATGACAAGGGTGAAAGGAGCCAAGACAAGGGACAGAGGAGCCATCTTGTTGCTTCTTACAGCCAATGTGGGGACCATTTAAGAAACCAGTGCCAGTAATGGATTATAGACTGTGGAATGAACTAAATACCCATGAGTTTATATTGAAATAAATAAGTGGTTGGATAATTAAGGGAAAAGGGAAGCTCTTCCTTACATTAACACTTCACTTACTAAAGATAGGAGGAATAATAAAAACAGAAAAAGCAGCTGGGTGTGGTATGCACACCTGTAATCCCAGCAACTCGGGAGGCAGAGGCAGGAGGATCACAAGTTCAAGACCAGACACAGTCTGTGTAACTTAGCGAGACCCTGTCTCAAAAAGTAAAAACATGAGCTAAGAGTATAGCTCAGTGGTCCAGGGCCTCACGCTGAGTTCAAACCCCTGTACTGCAAAAACTAAATAAATAAAAGCAACAATCATTGTCAAAGGCAGGAATCAATTGTAAAGTTCAGTGTAAACTCATGGTAAGAAACAATATGTGCAGTCTCAAAGCATCTCACCTCAAGGGACAAAAGGAAATACACTAACGTGGTGGAAAAACCCAGCACACTCCACCTTCATCAAGTCTTCAGTGAGACCTGAAGGCAGCAGGTATCTCCTGAAGGGATGCCCTGAGAAGGGCTCAATTCTGTAATGATTGAAAGGTATATCCTAATCATGGGAAGACTTCAGGCAAACCCAAGTAGAGCCACACTCCAAAAGGCATGTGGCCAGTACAGCTCGAATACCAATATTAAAAGATAAGGCATGAGGAATGGTCACAGGCCGAAGGAGATGAGATGTGACAGTGTGGGGTACGGAATTGAATCTTGGCCCCAAGAAAGGCCATTAATAGGAAACCTGGTGAACCATGAATACATATGTAAATTAATGGCAATTTAATCAGTGTCAGACCCTGGCTTTGATGACAGTTCTATGGTTTAATAACAGGTCAACATTGAAGGAGGTGGGCCACAAGCACATAAAAGCTGTGCTTCTTTTGAAATTTTTCTGCATGTCTAAAATTATTTCAAAATAATAGGGTAAAAATCATGAGGCCTACAGAATTCCATGCATCACAACAAAATTGTGGTGGCCTTTATTCTCTTCTACTAACGCTAATTACTTACCTGACACAATTGTCCCTGTTTTCATATACTTCTCTCGTAATTAGTGAAGAAAGAACACACTCTCAAAAGCAAATATTCTTTCCTGAAGTTTTTAAATGTTCTAAGCCAAACTACCTCCTCTCGTGGGCTTTATAAGCCAATGGTTACTTTCATAGCTGTTAAAACATGCAGACTTTTAAGGAATCGTTATCATTGCCCTTTTTTAAATGTGTAAATAATAAATCATTCCAGTTTGTTTTTTATCTAGAGCATCCATTTTCTATTGCTGTTATTACAAATTGCCACAAAAATGACTAAAAAACACAAATTTAGAAAGTCTCATAAAATAAAATCAAAGTGTTGGGAGTACTGTGTTTCTTTCCAGAGTTCTAGGGAGTAATCCATTTTCTTGCTTTCCTCAAATGAAAGCAGTCTAGATTACTTGGCTTGTGTCCTCTCTTCCATTCTCAAGCCACTAGTGGCCAGTTGAGGTTCGCTTTTTGTTATTTTTTCATATCACATCTCTCCACTCTAACACTGTTTATTCTCTCTCCCTCCTCCACTTGTTTGTTTGTCTGTGGATGGTACTAGGAAATTGAAGCTAGGCCCTTGTGCATACTTTGCAAGTGCTCTACCACTGAGCTGCACCCACAGCCTCTTTATTTTTTATCTTGAGACAGGGTCTAGCTAAATTACAAAGGCTGCCTCTGGCCTTAAATTTAAGATCCTCCTGCCTCCACCTCCCAAGTCACCGGGATGACAGGCCTGTGCCATTGTGCCCAGCTCCCTCCTCCATTTTTAAGGACCCTAGTGATTACTTTGAGTCCAGACAGGTAATCCAAGATAATCTCCTTGTCTCAAGGTCAGATGATTAGCAAATTTAATTCCATCTACAAACTTAATTCCCCTTTGTTATGTAACATAAAATGTTCACAGGTTCACGGGATTGGAGCCATGGACATCTCAAGGGTCCATTAATCTATGTTACCCAGTGTCAACTTACTCACTTTTTTTTTTTTTTTAGAGGAAACACAATCATGGTGGCCCTTGCCAAGAAGAAATCAGATGCTTTTTCATCCCTTGGGAACCTTTGATTTTATCAATAAAATTCAATTTCTCCTAAAGGAAAAAAGAATTGTGTGCCTATTTATGTAGATTGCCTGCAGCTGTAGCCCTGTGGTATCTGATCCTGTCAGATCTCGGAAGCTAAGCAGGGTTGGTCCTGGTTAGTACTTGGATGGGAGACCGCCTGGGAACACCAGAAGCTGTAGGCTTGGGAGAAGGACCTGGCAACCCCCTCCCAAAATCAGTCTGCCATTGAAAACCCTATGAACAGCAGAGAAACACTGACAATAGTGTTTCCCCTGTTGTACAGAGGGTCACTATGAGTCGGATACCGACTCCACAACACCTAACAACAACAACATTTATGTAGATTAGTATGAACTTTTTGTTTTTGCTATTAGGTGCCGTTGAGTCTAGTCCAATTCATAGCAACCCTCATAGGGTCTTCAATGGCTGACTGTTTCAGGATTGCCTGGGAAGTGGATTGCCATATCCTTCTCCCATTTTTGCGGTGCTGGGAATCTAACTCAGGACCTCAAGACTGCAGAGCAGCGCTCTACCAACTAAGCTAAATCTCAGCCCCATTTAATATTTAGAGCTTGTTAAATGAAAGAGTTTTTTTCTGTGTTGCTATTATAATGCCTTTAAAAGTGAGGGGGCGCAGTGGTACATGCCTGAAATCCCAGGGAGTCAGAAGGTGGAGGCAGGTGGATCACGAGTTTGAGGCCAGAAGCAGCCTGTGCAATTTAGCAAGATCTTGTCTCAAGATTAAAAAAGGAGGCGGGGTTGCGGGTGCAGCTCAGTGGTGGAGCCCTTGCAAAGTATGCTCAAGGCCCTGAGTTCAGATCATCAGTACCACAATAAATAAATAATAAAAAATTAAAAGTGGGCTGGGGGAACAGCTCAGTGGTAGAATACTTGCAAAATATGAGCAAGTCCCTGAGTTCAACCCTCAAGTACAGCCAAAAAATAAAAAATAAAAAATAAAAACCAGAGCCGGGCACGGTGGCCCACACCTGGAATCCCACCGGCTGGGGAGGCAGAGGCAGGAGGATGGCAAGTTCAAGACCAGAGGCAGTCTGCGTAACTTAGTGAGACCCTGTCTTAAAAAAAAAAAGTAAAAAAAAATGGGCCAGGGGTGCAGTTCAGTGGTCCAGCACTTGCAAAAGCATGCAAGTGCGAGGCCCTGTGTTCAACTCCAACAACAACAAAAAAATAAAAATAAAAAATAAAAAAAATACACACACACACACATATACATATGTACATATATGTACATATATGTGTGTATACATGCATATATATTATATATATCAACGCCAATAACTCCTAATTCATATCTAACTCATATTCTAGTGACTGTGTGTGCACTACATTATGAGCTCTATGAAGAGAAAATCTGTCCACCTTTAAGCCCCAGCACGTAGCTTAATGCTTGCACATGGTGGTTGGTGGTTAAGGGCCGTCAAGTCGTGTCCGACTCATAGCGACCCTCATAGGGTTTTCAATGGCTCATTGTTTCAGGATTGCCTTGGGAGTGGATTGCCACGTCCTTCTCCCATTTTTGCAGTGCTGGGAATTGAACCCAGGACCTCAGAGACTGCAGCGCATCGCTCTACCAACTGAGCTAAATCCCAGCCCAATGCTTGCACATAGTAGGCTTTTAACCTCTGCATTTAATTATTTTTGCCTATGAGCTCTCATGTTGGACTCCTGGGAAGCCAGCCTTTCAGCTCTCTCAGATTCCTCCCCACCCCCAGCAATGTCCCTTCGCTAAGGAGCAGGCTCCGTGTGTAAGCACTGAAGCAGGCCCAGGCGCTCACAGCAGGTGTGGGGAAAGCGAAATCAGGGTCACAAAGATGGACCACCTCACTGGGCAGAGGAGAACTCATCTCTGCCCACTAGAAGGTGTCCCCTCCCCAAAGGAGCTATAGAAGATGATATCCTGTTAGTGGAAGGTGCTGGACGAGAAAAGGGTTAGACGGAATAATCATGTGACCGGTGACAGCAGTAGAATTGGCAACAGGATGAGTGAAAAAGCAATGTTCTGACCATGCAAAATTAAGAAACAGACGACGTCTGTGTGTGGAGGAGAGTCAGGTTCCCTTGAATCCTGCGTGCGCATCCGCGCATGCTGCAGGGACAAAATAGTTCACAGATGATTGTTTGCAGGTCAGTAGCTCTTGAAAATGTCATGGCACCCGGGTGCAAACCCCCATACAACACATCACAAGAATGTAGATGTCCAGAAGAATCCGTTCCAATATTCCTCTCAGAAAAGACAAAAATGTATTCAACGCGTTTATTAACCTTCTTTTCTTCCCTTTGTGTTAGGGCTTGAACCCTGGGCTTCATGCAGGTTAGGCAAGAGCGCTACCCCTGAGCAACATCTCCAGCCTTCACAAAGCTTTGTGAATTAGTAAATAACTTCTATTTGAGTATAAGAAAGATGAACACAAAATATTTGAGAGATCACCATAATTACACAATTCGATAACTTGCAAGTCAGGACTCCATATCATGAGATTTAAATATATCATATATCATCATAGATATAGATATAGATATATTCAGATAGATAGATAGATAGATAGATAGATTAGATGATAGATAGATAGATAATTAAACTTGGCTCAGTCTGGTGGCACACACCTGTAATCCCAGGGGTAGAGAGAGTGAGGCAGGAGGATCCAGAGGTCAGGCTAGCATGGACTGCATGGCAAGACTCTGTCTCAAAAAACAACAAAAAGAGAAAAAATCCTAACCTTGGGGCTGGGAGTGTAGCTCAGTGGTAGGGTACTTACTTGGTGTGCTCAAGGCCCTGGGTTGGATCCCCAACAACCACTCCCCACATGGAAAAATAATTTTTTAAATAAATGCCTTTAGCTCCACACTAATGAAAAAGTTAAGCACGTGAATGTGAGCAGTTGTCAATTGACTGTGGAGGGCAGCTTGGCCTTGGAGTTGACGTTCCAGGCATCCCTGCCTCCAGAAATGATCCTGTTCCCTCCTGGAGCAGCCAGTGCAGCTCCATCACCACAGGGCCACCCACATCCTGCTTGTTCCCATATCCTGTTGAATCAGCCCCATCTCTAGCCTCACACAGGCAGAAGGACTGAACATTCCATTAGATGTTCATGCCATCGGCTCCTGGAAAAACAGTCTTGGTGGGAAGTCTTCAGGACCTTCACAGCAGTGGTTTTCAAGTAAAACTCCAAGTAAACGTTTCTTCAGAGCCAGGCATGGTGGTCTCCAACTGAAATCCCAGCACTCAGGAGGCTGAGGCAGGAGGATCTCAATTGTGATGCCGGCCTGGGTTTTATAGTAACACCCTGTCTGGAGAAGAAGAAAAAAAAAAGAAACTTTCTTCAACTAGAAACCAACTTGGATCTCCAGTTTGTAAGAGAAATAAATGCTGGGCTGTGCATTCATTCTTTGTGTCTCCACCCTGTTGGCTCCAAAAAACATCTCACATGAGAAAATGCTTAAGAAATGCCTAAAAGAGTGTCAGGTACACCAGGCATGGTGGCACAGGCCTCTAATCCCAGCATTCATGAAGCAGAAGCAGGAGAATCAACTGAAAGTTCAAGTTGCAGGGGCTACATAGTGAGACCCTGTCTCTTAAAACAAACAAACAAATAAAAAGAATACCAGGCATGAAAAATTCAATAAATGTTTTCATTGATAAATTCAACTATTCAATAGAAGATAATAGATTTAAAAAAAAAAAAAAAAACAAGCCATAGGAAAAATATTTGAAAAATATTTGAAAAAATATTTGAAACACCATTTGGGATTCAGAATAAACTTTTTAAATTCTCACAAATAAGCCACCCACATGAATAGGCACTCCACAAAAAGGCAAATCCAAATGGCCAATAAATTTAACTTTGATAGGAATCGGGGCAATGTACATTTCAAGCTCACAGTGAGCATTGTAACCCATGGATGTGCAAAAAGTAAAAGTCGGACAATATCAAGTGTTTAGAATTAGCAGACTTGTAAAGCAAAAGAAATCCCCATCCAGTACTGGAAGGAGTGCAGATTGGTACCACCACTAGCTCACAATTCCCTCCTTCAGACTATGCCCTAGAAAAACTTGTGCACTCATGAACCTGGGTACTTCTGCCAAAATATTCAGTGTCGTATGTATTATCCCCAAGCTGGAAACAGACCTGATGTCTATCAGGAGCAGAGATGAGTCATGGTATAGCCCTGAATAGGATATGAACAGCAATGAAAGTGAGATGAACTGCAGACACTCAGCAATGTGGAAGAGTGATGCAAACACAGTGAAAAAATAATGAAGAAAAGAATATGTATGGTATCATTTCACTTACTATAAAGTTAAAACAGGGGCTGGGGTTTAGCTCAGTTAGTAGAGTGCCACTCTGCACTCTCTGAGGCCCTGGGTTTGATCCCCAGCACCACAAAAATGAGAGAAGGACCTGACAGCCCACTTCTGAAGCAATCAGCCATTGAAAATTCTGTGAATAGCAGAGAAGCACTGACATAGCAATGGGCATGGCACAGTGTCGGGGAGTGTTTTCATTCTGTTATACATAGGGTCATTATGAGTCTGACCTGACTCAATGGCACCTAACAACAACAAAGTTAAACAAGGAAATTAGTATCACAAAACTCAGGATACTGGTTGCCTCAAACAGATGCAAACAGTTTTAATTTAGGAGAGGCGCACAGGGCTTCTCGGATGCTAGCAATGTTCTGATTCCTCACATGAATGGGAATTACGTGGATATTTGCTTCGTATTTCCTTGAACTATGCTTATGTATTTTGTGCACATTCTTGTAAACAAGATTTTATCTCCATTCAACAAACAAAAATGCTGCCTTGCAAGTTGCCCTTGAAACTGAAATGCATGAAGTTTGCTTTGTCCCCATGCTATGGATTGAATTGTGCCTCCCCCCACCCCCCCAAAAAAGGCTATGTTGAAATCTTAATGGCTGAGTACCTCTGAATCTGGCTGTATTCAGAAATAGGATCATTGCAGACTTTATTAAGATGAAGATTTACTGGAGTATGGTGTACCCCAAACCCAAAATATCTGGTGTCCTTATAAGAAGATGGCTAAGTGAAGGATTGGAGGTGCAGCTCATTGCTAGAGTACTTGCCTAGCATGTGTGAGGCTCTGGGTTCAATCCCGGGGGGCGGGAAGTAAGTCTAAGCAAAAACACAGAGACACAAGGAGAAGAGCATGTGAGACCAAGACAGACCAAAATTTTGCAGCTACAAGTCAAGGAATGCTAAAGAAAGCTGGCTGCTAACCAGAAGGTAAGCTGAGGCCGGAAAGGAGTTTTCCTGAGCATTTTAGAGTGAGTGTGGCCTTGCCAGCACCTTGACTTGGAGCTCTTGGCCTCCAGAATGGGAAAAATATACATTTCCATTGTTTTAAATACCCTTCCTCCCCCGTTTGCACATGGCTACAGCAGTGGCAGGAAAGCAATTACGCCCCTTATATCCTATAAGCAAAAACATTGTTCTTGCAGGCTGTCTCTGCCATGGGCTTCTAGGAGGGTAATAGCAACACCCAACTTGGTATGTGTGGAGCTCATGACAGAAGCAAAATTAATTTCTCAGGATATTATTTTTACTCATCCTGCCTCACAAGAAGTTGCATTATATACCGAGATACTAGTCAGGATATTAGTACATAAGAGATCTGAAAAATCAGAGGTATAACCCATAGGACTTTCTTGGTATAGCATTAAAGGTACAGTTTTAATGTTATTTGTGCCCAGAATTCAGTTTAAAATGGAAGCAAGTGTCAAGTGGACATAAGTGTGATCTTAAGATGATTATAATGAATGCAACATCAACAAAGAGAGAACTCAGGCTCTAAGGGTGATTTCAATCCTGTGATGGAAATAAGCAAGTAAGGATTAATGCAAAGGGGTGTGAGCTGACTAAGACGCGTCTTGCTCTGTGTTTGAGATACTGGAATCTTTTAGGATGATTGAACATCGCTAACCAGCTCAGGCCTTGAGGACAGAGCGGAGATGAGTAGCCGGAGGGCAAGGTAGTCACTCGGGAGAAGGCCGCTGCAGTCTCATATCTGACAATTAATTTTGCATTAAAATAGCCACATTACAGTCCCCTGGAGATAACACTGCTGCAAAGAATTCACGTTTATGGGAATGGGGCATGACCACAAAGCCAGCCCTCTGCTGCCTCCTTGAAGAGGCCCAGGCTGGAGGTGTGTCCTGCCCAGGCAGTAGACACAGCCTCCTTCCCTTAGGCCTTTCCGTCCAGCCCACGAGGACTGACGCTAATGCATTGACTCTCTATATCCTCTTGGCAATTCTGATGATCATACTTCTGTATGATATAACATACTTCTATTATAATATAAAAGTATTGTCATCAAGTACCATCATCATAGATGGTTCTGTCAACGGCTGTAGCCCAAAACCTATTGCTACCCTCTGCCTTATGGGAACTTAAACCTAAGAGGGGCTCGAGCTTGTTTCCCATGACCAGCAATGCAAGATGGGCCAGGCAATGGGCATTTTAATGTTGAAAGGCAGAGATTATTATACAATGTGGCATTCTTTTGCTAGGGTTGCCATAACAAAATGCCAGCCTGGGGACCCTAAACAATAGAAACTAATTGTCTCACAGTTCTGGAGGCCAGAAGTCCAAGATTAAGGTGTCCTTGGGGTTGATTCCTCCTGAGGCCTGTTTTCTGGCTTATAGATGGGCATCTTGTCTCTGTCTCTTCACCTCCCCTTCCCTCAAGGTGCCCCACCACGTCCCACTTTTCCTTTCTTCAGGGACACCACTTGTACAGAATTAGGGCCCACTCTAGTGTCCAAATTTTAACTAGATTACACAGTAAAAGCTTTGTCTCCAAGTACAGTCACATTCTCAGGCACTTACGATATTCCTGGGTGTTTAGAACTTTGATACATGAAGTTTTATCCATGCGTGCATGTTATTCCACCCATAGCAAGTGTGGTTATGAGTTGTGGGTTTTAGAAAATAAGAAAGGGAAGCACTGAGTTATTTAATCTACACAGGAAGTCTTTTTTATAAAACTGGGATTTGGGGAACCCTATGTATAACATGCTCCTAAGTCAGCTTGTTGTGCTGTGGGAGTTTGCGAGTTGCTGTGATGCTAAAAACTATGCCACCAGTATTTCAAATATCAGCAAGGCCATCCATGGTAGGCAGGTTTCAGCTGAGCTTCCAAACTAAGACAGACTAGAGAGAAGAACCTGGCAGCCCACTCCCAATTAGCCATTGAAAACTCTATGAGTAGCAGAGAAGCTCTGTCAAATATAGTGCCTGAAAATGAATGCCCCAGGCTAGAATGCACTCAAGAAACAGCTAGGAAAGAGTTACCTCCTCAAAGTTGAGTTGATCTTAACGATAGGAGTGGAGTAAAGCCCCTGGGACCTCCTTTTGTTGACGGGGCATGACTCAAAATGGGAAGAAACATAGTGACTGCAGCAATGGGCTCAAACATAAAAAGATCCTGAGCATGGCACAGTGTTGAGTAGTGTTTCATTCTGTTGTACACAGGGTTGCTATGAATGGGATCTGACACAATGGCACCTAACAAAACGACATATAACATGAGCAAGATAGATGTAAAGAGATTTTCTTTTGCAGTACTAAGGGGTTGAACCCAGGATCTTGTACATAGGAGGCAAGTGCTCCACCACTGAGTTGTGCCCCCTGGCCCTTTCTTTTTATCTTGAGACAGAGTCTAAGTTACACAGGCTGCCTCTGGCCTCGAATTTGCAATCCTCCTGCCTCCACGTCCCAACACACTGAGATTAAAAGTGTGTGCCACCACACCAGGCAAAGAGACCTTTAAACATCACTTACTAGCGTTCCTTATTTCCATGTGTGTCGACTGAATTGGGAAAAGTTCAGCATGTGGGATAATTCCCTTTCTCATTTTGCATGCCTCTGTACTTGATCAAGACCCATTCGATAGCTAAGCACAGTGGTGCACACCTGTAATCCCAGCAACACAGGAGGCTGAGGCGGAAAGATTGTGAGTTTGAGTCCAGAGGCAGCCTGTGCAGTTTAGCAAGTTGTCTCAAGATAAAAAATAAAAAATGGGCTGGGAATGTGGCCCAGTGGTGGAGCACTTGCAAAGTATGTATGAGGCCAGGGTTCAATCCCCAAGTATTGCCAAAAAAAAAAAAAAAGGACAAAAGTAACCCAGATCCTTTGCGGTAGAGCCTCCATCACATCACGAGGCCAGCATGGAGTGTCTCCTTTGCATTGCCTAGTCTGAGCACCACATGTCATCCACCAGGCAGCATCACCAATGTTCCCAGTGAAATTCCTGAAAATGCAGCACGTGTGTGACTGAAGGTACTGAAGGGCCCTAATTCTTGCCTCCCATTCCTTTCTCAATCTGAATTCTTGCCTGCCTTCCTTCCTTCATTCTTGCTTGCCTGACTCCCTTCCTTAGTTCGTTCCTTCATTCCTTCCTCCCTTCCTTCTTTCTTCCTTCGTTCCTTTTTCCTTCTTTATTGTTTTTCTCTAACTCAGATGAAATTCACATAAGATTAATGGTTTTCAAGTGAACAGGCATTTAGTATATTCACCATGTGTGCAACTATCATTTCTATCTACTGTGAATTTTTTCATTAACCTCAAAGGAGATCCCATTCCATCACTTACTCTGTGTTACCCCTTCCGCTCAGCCCCACATAACCACCAATATGCATTATGACTCCATGGATCTAACTATTCTGGATATTTCATATAAATGGAATCATACACTATGTGATCTTTTATATCTTGTTGTTGTTGTTAGGTCCCGTCGAGTCGGTATCCGACTTATAGCGACCCTCTGTCCAACAGGGGAAACACTATTGTCAGTGCTTCTCTGCTGTGCATAGGGTTTTCAATGGCAGATTGATTTTTGGGATGGGGTTGCCAGGTCCTTCTCCCAGCCTACAGCTTCTGGTGTTCCCAGGCGGTCTCCCGTCCAGGTACTAACGTGGCCCGACCCTGCTTAGCTTCCGAGATCTGACGGGATCGGATACCACAGGGCTATAGCTGCAGGCTTTTATATCTAGCTTCTTTCATTTCTTTTTTAAAGTATATTTTATTACTATTTGATACATGTTGTTGTTGTTGTTGTTGTTGTTGTTGTTGTTATTGTTGTTAGGTGCCGTTGAGTCGGTATCCAACTCATAGCGACCCTCATAGGGTTTTCAATGGCTGACTGTTTCGGGATTGCCTTGGGAGTGGATTGCCAGGTCCTTCTCCCATCTTTGCGGTGCTGGGAATTGAGCTTGGAACCTCAGAGACTGCAGCGCAGCCCTCTACCAACTGAGCTAAATCCCAGCCCGTATTTGATACATAATTGAGTCCATACACACAACTGTAGTGATCAGACCAGGGTAATCGACAGTTTCTTCCATTTCAAATGTCTTCAAGTTTCATTCTCATGTAGCTTATGTGAGTACTTCAGTCCTGCTTATGGCTGAATAATAAGCCATTTCATAGACATACCACAATTTACTTATACACTCACTCAATGGTGGACATTTAGGGTGTTTCTGCCTTTTGGTTGTTATAACTAATGTATTAAGTAGGCATGTATTTATATCAGTCTGATTATCAAATGGTATTTGTCACCAACCTAGTTCTTATTTTTCCAAATTTAACAAAAGCATTCCTCTAATATTTTATTTTAAAACCCATTAAAGATATACATACACATAGTTCTTAAAAAGCTGAATAGCATTAAATGGCATATGATTAAAAAGCAAATAAAAAAACCTCACTCCTTGCCCCATCTTTCCCACCTCACAATTTGCTTCCCAGGGTTCTCAGCCCATTTCTCTCCCCCTCCTTTCCCGCAGGCTGGTGTCTCTGGTTCTAAGACAATGACTGTAGGACTCAACTGCCAGCTCCAGTGTGAGATGTTGCAGAGGTAGGACCCCTGGTGTGTGATGCTAAAGGGAGACACAAAGGCAGCCCCAGGCCTCAGCTCACCTTCCCTGAATTCCCTGAATAGCATTCCTCTCTGCTAAGTCAAATATTGCCACAGCCGTACCACTGTGGTGTCGGATCCAGATTTGGCAGATCTTGGAAACTAAGCAGGGTCGGGCCTGTTTAGTACTTGGATGGGAGACTGCCTGGGAACACCAGGTGCTTTAGGCTTGGGAGAAGAACCTGGCAACCCACTCCCAAAAAACAATCTGCCATTGAAAACCCTATGAATAGCAGAGAAGCACTGACAATAGTGTTTAGTCTGTTGTATGTAGGGTTGCTATGAGTCGGACACCCACTAGACAGCACCTAACAAGTCAAATATTGGCTGGCATTTCTTGTACACTGCTCTCTCTTTTCTTTGCCCTTATGTATTTGTACACTTTATTCCTTTGAAGGCATTTACTGAGGCCTTAGGAAAGAGATAAATACATGGTTCAATCCAGTAAATTTCTTTTAATAATAACTGTTTTTCTTTTATGAAAATGCAATACTTTGGCTGCAGAAAACATGAAGATAAACAAAAGGAGAGAAATATAAAACACTCTCCAAGTTGGGGTTCCTCACAAAGCTATCACTGAGATAATTTAAGTGTAAGTAATTTTGGGTGGGGATCCAAGGAAGCACACTGGCGGAGTGTGAATTCAAAGCCAGAGGCAACCTGTGCAACTTAGCAAGACCTTGTCTCAGAATAAAAAATAATAAATGAGGGTGTGGCTCAGTGGTAGAGCACTTGCCTAGGATGCTTGAGACCCTGGATTCAAACTCCTGGTGATGAAAAAAAATCATTTGTAGATTCCTATAATTCCTAATACGATGTAATAAATGCAATGTAGATAATTGTTATATTGCGTTGTTTAGGAAAAAATGACAAGAAAAAAGCTGTACATGTTTAGTACAAATGCAACAGTACTTTAATATTTTTTCAGTTCTAGAGGTTGAACTCAGGGCCTTGCACATGCTAGGCAAGGGCTCTATCTTTGAATGGCACCCTTAGTCATTTATTTTTTATTTTTTATTTTGACATAGGGTCTCTATCCTCCTCCTTCAGCCTCCTGATGCACTAGCATTACAGGCCTGTGCCATGGTGCCTGGCTCCTCACTATACTGAAATGATGTAATTTCAGGCTAAAATGTTTTCTTTTTTTTTTCTTTTTCTTTTTTTTTTTTTTTCAGTACTGGAGGTTGAACTCAGGGCCTCACACTTGCATGCTTTGCAAGTGCTGGACCACTGAGCTGCACCCCCAGCCCATTTTTTTACTTTTTGAGACAGGGTCTCACTAAATTACACAGACTGCCTCTGGTCTTGAAGTTTCAATCCTCCTGCCTCTGCCTCCTGAGCTGCTGGGATTACAGGAGTGCGCCATAGCGCCCGGCTCCAGGCTAAATTTTTATATTCATATTTAGGAACTGTGTGAGTTCCATATTTCTATCCTACCACTACCTCGTAAGACCCTCAAAATTCTACTGGGATCTCTAAAAAGTGTGTGAAATATAGAGTTAATTTGTGAGAAAATTGATATTGTTTTACTATTAAACCAGGCACGCGCCACTGCTTTCAGCTTTGCTTTTTGTTTTGTTTTGAGATGATGTCTCACTATGTTGGCCAGGCTGGGCTTCAACTAATGAGTTCAAGCAATCTCCCTGTCTCAGCCTCTGGAGTAACTTGGACTAGCAGTTCATGTCACTGTGCCCAGCTAATTAAACTGAGAGGTTTTTGTACCTGGAGTTTGTGACATCTATTCTGCATATGTGAGGACTTTTCCTCTTCATTTTCTATTTTCCCCCAGTGTTTTCTAAATAACTGATTGCAAATTCATATGTGTGTATCTAGCCATTCTTAAAACATAGCATAATCTACAATTTGAACAGCTTATAAAGTAAGGATAAGAAAAGACAACACTATTCTAACAAGCTAGGAATATTTCGCTTCTGAGAACAGTTTTGAAGGGGGTATAATTGGTTATTGTGATTTCTACTTCCAAAAGGAATGGGTATAAGATAAATATCACTTGATTCCTGTAGCAGTTCATTAAAGAATATTATTCATGTGTTGATCTTATTTTTACATTATACCTTAACACTTTCATTTTATCACTAGCACTTAAAATTAAATGATTTCTTCAATACAAGTGTTTCTCTCACTAGATGAGAAAGTTATTGAGAGTAGACACTATCTTATTATAGTTTCTCAGAATTTGCTATAGAATCAAGTGTTAGTAAGAATGTGCTACAAAGTAATGAAACAAAAACATTCTCATCCAAGAACATGATAAACCTATCCATGTACCAAGTACTTGAGAAAACTATTTAGAGTTAATGACATTCATTCCAGGAACACTTCTGTTTTGAGAGGCTCTGTTGTTGTCAAAATCTGAGATGTTTTCTCATCCTTTTTCAGATTCAGTGCATTTTAGGAAGGAAATTTCTGCCTGTTTTATTTTTTGTTTGACCAACTCAAGCATTTTACAATTTCTGCTAAACTGCATTTTCATCAGTCTTATGGGCTTTTGATTTTGTTTGGTTTTGTTTTGTTTTATTGGTTTGGTTTGGTTTGGGGGGGGGTTCTGGTTTTATTTTTGTTTTGTTTGATTTGGTTTGGTTTGATTTCTTAAGATAGGGTCTTACTTTGTAGCCCAAGCTGGTTTGGCTTCAATCTTCCTGTGTTGTCCTGAGTGCTGAAATCACAGGTGTGGGCCACCACACCAGGCTTGGCTTTTGATTCATTTTTGTTTTGTTTGTCTGTTTGTTTTGTTTTTGTCTCCAGGGTTTGTTTGTTTTATTGTACTGGGGGACTGAACCCAGGGCCGTGTGCATACTTTGCAAGTACTCTACCACTGAGCAACATCCCCAGTCCTTTTTTACTTTTTTATCTTGAGTCAGGGTCTCCCTAAATTATGCAAACTGCTTCTGGCCTTGAACTTGGGATCCTCCTGTTTCTACTTCCTGAGTTGCTGGGATTAGAGGCCTGTGCTACCATGCCCAGCTTGGCTTTTGATTTATAATCGCTCATTTCCGCTTTTACCTATCTCCTACTTCACTATCAAAAAAATAGTCTTTCTCTTATTTTAACTATGAAATGTCATCCAAAAATAAGCAGCAAATATTTTCTCAGTATGCATTTGATTCAATTCAGTATCAATGAACACTCAGCAAATACTGAGAATGTTCCAGGTAAATATAGTAAGTCATATGAATGTGCTATTTGATAATATGTAATATTGCTTCATATTTCGAGTCAAATCCTTGGACAATAATGATTGTCAGCATCATTGCTGTGGCTTAATAAGCAGGTTTCCCACACTGCATCCTCCCAGCAGGCTGGCTCTCGTTGACTTCTTTTAACCTTGTCCTCAAAACAAATTGCCTCTGATTGGCTCCAGGGCCTGTTTGCAGCGCCCCAGGGATGCTGAGAAGATGTGCTCTTTGTGTCTGCCGCCTGTACACCATGCCGGTGCCTTCAGCTCTGCTAGTCCCACCTGTGCTGGTACTTCTCACTCCCCCGGTCCCTCTGGGTCTGATTTCCTGTCCCCCTCTTCTCCAGGCTTCTTGCTCTGTGGGGAATGTTTGCTACATCACCATCTAAACCTGGAAGAAAAAAGAAAGGAAACAAACCTATCAATAAGAAAAATTTTAAATAAAGTTTTAATCTATTCTGTAGCTGACTAGCAGTGTGATCCTGAGCACATTGCTTAACCTTCTTGCACCTCAGTTTCCTCAATAAAATGAGGGTACTAGCAATTCCTATTCAATGGGGTGGCTATGGTGATTAAATAGGGGCTCATATTTGTAATGACTGCAGCCATAGCACTGTGACATCTGATCCCGTCAGATTTTGGAAGCTAAGCAGGATCGGGCCTGGTTAGTACCTGGATGGGAGACCGCCTGGGAACACCAGAAGCTGTAGGTTTGGGAGAAGGACCCAGCAACCCACTCCCAAAAAACAATCAGCCATTAAAAACCCTATGAATTGCAGAGGAGCACTGACAATGGTGTTTTACCTATTGTACATAGGCTCGCTATGAGTCGGACACCAACTCAACAGCACCTAACAACAACAACCTATTTGTAAGACGTTGTTGTTGTCGCTAGGTGCCATCGAGTCGGTATCCGACTCATAGCGACCCTCTGTACAACAGGGGAAACACTATTGTCAGTGCTTCTCTGCTGTGCATAGGGTTTTCAATGGCAGATTGATTTTTGGGAGGGGGTTGCCAGGTCCTTCTCCCAAGCCTACAGCTTCTGGTGTTCCCAGGCGGTCTCCCATCCAGGTACTAACCAGGCCTCACCTGCTTAGCTTCCAAGATCTGATGGGATCAGATGCCACAGGGCTACCGCTGCAGGCATTTGTAAGACATTAGGTAAGCAATACGTATGTGTTGGTTAAATAGTAAAGGAAAAATGGGAGGAAATCTCATGATGTCTTAGTTCGGGCTGCTATATCAAAAAATCTTAACCAACAAACATTGATTTCTCCCAGTTCTGGAGGCTGAGAAGTACAGACTGGAGGCACCAACAGATCTGGTGTCTGGAGACAGGTCATTCGGCATTGTATCTTCTATGGCCATTAAAGACAGCTCTAGTCTGTTCCTCTTCTAATGAGGACACTAGCCCCATCTGGGACTCTACCTTCATGGTCTCCTATAAGCCTAATGACTTCAAAGTCCCCACCTCCTAATACCATCCCATTGAGGGCTAGGGTCTCAACACATGGAGCCTAAGTGAGACACAAACATGCAGTTTATAATACATGGAATGCTGAAAAATGGCAAAAATAACATGGATACACACACCCACATGCACAAGACATGTTAAGAGTAATGCAGAGTAATACATATGTATGATCACTTGTCAAACACTCATTTATGTGCATGCATATACGTATGCACCATACAGACCATGTGGAGGAATATATCCACAATTTCTGACTATGGCAATTAATTTTTGGAGATAAAACTTTTAATTCTACATACTAAGCTGGGTCCAGTGGCTCACGCCTATAATCCCAGTGACTCAGGAGGAGGAGGTAGGAGGATGACTACTTAGAGGCCAAAGACAGTTTGTATAATTTAGCAAGATCCTATCTCAAGCTAAAAGAGTAAAAAATAGGCTGCTCTATGGTAGAGCACTTGCAAAGTATGCATGAGGCCCTGGGTTCAATCCCCTAGTACAAATAATAATAATAATAACAATAACAGTAACAACAGTAATACTTAATTAAAAATAAATAAAATACATAAATAAATAAGGTCAGTGGAGGAGCACTCGCCTAGCATTACTGAAACCCTGGGTTCAACCCCCAGTAATACAAAAAAAAAAAAAAATGTAGGTACAGAGGATAGATGGGAACCATCTATATTTTATTCTCAATTTTGCTGTAACTTAAAAGCTCTTAAAAGTCATCTATTCCTTAAAAACCAAATGCCCATCTCCCAATTACGCTGGACCAAAGTTTTTAGGTTTGGATTGCAATGTCGAATGTAGATTTTTCAAGCTAGCAAACTCCTATCAAGAAAAAATTCTTGGATATAACATGATATTTTAAGATAAAATGTTATACTGCATTTTTCTGCATTTAAATATCTACATAAAGGAAAATGTTTCTTGCAGGAAACATATATAGGTTAAGTATATTCTTTACGCGATCCTTGGGAAATACAGCTCCTTGGGATTTATCCACATGAGTTGAAAAGATATGTGTACACAAAATCCTGCACACAAATGTCTATAGCAACTTTATTCATAATTGTCAAAGCTTAGAAGCAACCAAGACATCCTTCAACAGGTGAATGAATAAACAAGCTGTAGTACATCCACACTATAGAATATTACTTAGCAATATAAAGATACGAGCTATCAAGCACAAAAAGACATGGAGAAACCTTAAGTTCCTATTGCTGAGTGAAAGAAGCCAATCTGAAAAGGTTCCACACTGTGTGATTCTAACCGTATGACATTCTAGGAAAGGTAAAACTATGGAGGCAGTAAAAACAGCAGTTGCCTCCCAGCCTGGTGGCTCATGCCTGTAATCCCAGCGACTCAGGAGGCAGAGGCAAGAGGATCCCAGATTTGACACCAGAGGTAGCCTGCATAACTTACTGAGACCCTGTCTGAAGATAAAAAGTAGAAAATGGGCTGAGGGTGCAGCCCATTGGTAAAGTACTTGCAAAGTATGTAAGAGGCCCTGGGTTCAATCCCCAAGTACCATCACCAAAAATCAATTGGCAAGGATTGCCAAGGGTCTGAAGGAGGAAGGGACAGATAAATGTATGGAGTACAGTGGATTTTTAGGGCAATGAAACTATTCTGTATGGTACCCGAATGGGAGATACATGTTACTATGCATTTGGTAAAATCCATAGAATTTACAATACCAAGAATGAGCCCCAATGTAAACTACTGACTTTTGTTAATAATAATCTATGAATATGCATTCATCAATTGTAGTAAATTGTCACAGTAAGGCAAGATGGTAATAATAGGGAAAATGGGGGTGGATATGAGAATATATTGAACATTTTCTATAAACCTAAAATTACGACAAATAATAAAGTCTATTATTTAAAAATAAAAATAGTATAATTTAAAAAATAACATCCTATTAATTTTTAAAGTAGAAAGTTGACATTCATCTTCCCAACAGATCTTTTGACTGGCGAGCCATGGGCACAGTCCCACTCATTTATTTCAGCTCAATTGCTGCTTCAGGTCAGTGGTACACCCAGGCACTTGAAAGATGAAGACGAAAGCATGGGACTGAGATAGATTTAGCTAGTCTCTTTGCATAAACAGAAACCCCATCAGACAATTAAAACTCAGGCTGGGGATGTGGCTCAGTGGTACAGCGCTTGCCTAGCTTGCAACAGACCCTGGTTTCTACAACCAGCATTGCAGGGGGCGGGGGGGAAATCACTGCCAGTCAGTTTGGTGGTACGTGACTATAATCCTATAATCCAGAATATAAAAATAGAAGGATCATGAGTTTGAGGTCAGCCTATTTTTTTTTTTTTTTTTGGCATTGAAATGGCTTCTCTCTAATAATAATTGCCCCTGTTGTTATTGTTAGGTGCTGTCAAGTCTCAATGGCTGATTGTTTCAGGATTGCCTGGCAAGTGGACTGCCATGTCCTTCTCCTATTTTGCGGCTCTGGGAATCGAACCTGGGACCTCACAGACTGCAGAGCAGTGCTCTACCAACTGAGCTAAATTCCAGTCAAATTGCCTCTGTAGGACTAACAATTACTGCCATCCTTTGTACCTTTTCATATCACCTATTCAAAAATGAGCCTGCAGCCATAGCATTGTGGCATCCGATCCCATCAGATCTCAGAAGCTAAGCAGGGTTGGGCCTGGTTACTACTTAGGTGGGAGACCACCAGGGAACACCAGGTGCTGTAGGCTTGGGAGAAGGACCTGGCAATCCACTCCCAAAAATCAATCCACCAATGAAAACCCTATGAATAGCACAGAGGCGCTGACAATAGTGTTTTGCCTGTTGAATGTAGGGTCGCTATGAGTCAGATATGGATTCAACAGCACCTAACAACAACAACAATTCAAAAATGAATAAGTGCAAATTTAAAATAATGCCCAAAGCGGTTCAATTATTTTCTTTTATGATGGTGATTTTTAAAATGTCTACGATTGACAAAATAAAAAAATTAGTAATTTGCAATCCTATGTTCATTTCCTACACTAAATTTATGAGGTTGTTTGTTCTTTTTTTTTTTTTTTTTTTTTTTTTTTGGCAGTAGTGGGGGTTGAATCCAGGGCCTCGCGCTTGCATGCTCTGCAAGTGCTGGACCACTGAGCTGCACCCTCAGCCCATTTTTTGACTTTTTGAGACAGGGTCTTGCTAAGTGATGCAGACTGCCTCTGGTCTCGAACTTGTGATCCTCCCGCCTCTACCTCCCTAGCCACTAGGATTACAGGCATGCGCCACCGCACCCAGATATTCGTTTTTGTTTTTGTTTTTGCAGTCCTGGGAAGTTGAACCCAGGGCTATGTGCATGCGAGGCAAACGCTCCACAACCTAGCGGCATTCCCATCTCCCTTTTTATTTTTTACTTTGAGAGAGAGTCTCACTAAGCTGCCTAGGCTGCCATTGGCCTCAAACTGTTGATCTTCCTGTCTCAGCCTCCCAAGTCACTGGGATTACAGGTGTGTGCCATCATGCCCAGCTAGTTTGTGGGTATTTTTAACAAATAGCAAAATCCCCAAACATTGAATAGAGTATCTTACACACATTTGGCACTCAAATATTTAATGGGTTAACTGACCACCTGTGTGGGCTGGGGTTTGGTTCAGTTGATAGAGCTGCTGCATACTTTCTGAGGACCCAGGGTCAATCCCCAGGGCTGCAAAAATGGGAGAGGGACATGGCAATCCATTCCTGAAGCAATCCTGAAACAATCAGCCAGTGAAAACCCTATGAGGATTGCCATGTGTTGGACCTCACTTGACAGCACCTAACAGCAACCACCACCTATAGTCAGCACTAAAGGCTTGGGGTTAGTCTATGGACTTCATAATGATAAAACTGTCCCTCATGACACTATTGAAGGCCTTTGTCACCTGTCACTGTAATGCTAACAAACTCTTAGTTGCTTTCTCTGCACCTGGGCTCCCCTTGCTCTGACCTATTCTCACATTTCCTCCAACTGCTTTTCCCACACATGGGGCATGGGTGCAGGCTGGGGAGGATTAGGGAGACCTCCCTGGTATCCTAATGCCCATAGCAGTGGGTTGTAAGTGAAACTGGGTCTGGTATTTCCTGTGATGGAGTCACTTGGCAGTTGCTGCAAGCTCAGGCTCTGTGGCCATGGAATCGGGGGGGGGGGGTTATCTCTGGGATCTGTTGTAAAGAGAGGTTGTTCTGAGCTATGATGGCCTCCTCTGTTCCTATGTCTTCCCCGCTCACCAGCCTCGACCTCCTCAGGATCAGAAGCCAGGTCTTCTCCCCACTGGGTCCCTGGGTCTCACAGGGGCAGGACACCAGGAACAAAGTCTACCAAGTCCTTTGTATGAACAAGTGCCTGCCTGGGCTGCATTTAATTTTCACGGGTTTATTCACCTTCCCATAAGCAGTACATATGAGTGAAGGTTTACTGTAAGAACAGCAGTAGGATTTTGTTATGGGTTGAATTGTGTCTGCCAAAAAAGATATGTTGAAGTCTAGTCCCTAGTACCTCTGAATGTGACCTTATATGGAAACAAGTTCCTTGCAGGTGAGGTCACATGGGAGATGGAGGTGGTGGCTCCCTCCAGGAGGACTGGCTAGCTCATAAGAACAGCATGGGAAGAGGGACAGACAGCAAGATGCCAAGTGATAACAAGGCCTGAGACTGAGATGCTGTAGCTATAAGAGAGGGCCCGTCAAGGACTGTGGGAGCTGCAGAAGCCAGGCTGGGGCCAGCAGGGGGAGCCCTGCTCTGCCTACACCAGGATTACAAACTCCGCCCTCCAGAAACCAGAAGGGAATTAACTTCAGGGGCTTTAAGCTACCCAGGCTGAGGTATTTTGTTACAGCAGCCCCAAGAAACCAACAGAGACTTGAAATGTAATACTGACTCCCTGGAGGACAATTTTTTGTGTTGACCTTGAAGGTGATAACATAATTTGAAGTACATGTAATGAGCAAGCTCAGGGAGGTACATAGCCCACACCAGATCGTCCTTCTGGAACATGCTAAAATGACACACACAACACCAAGGGGCTTCCACTGCACGGGCTGTGGGGACTTCTGGGGGGCCTTCAGGTTAAGGCCCCAGCTTCTTATACTGTGGAGTGCACACCAGCCTCCTGCACCTCCTTAAATTGTGGATGCCAATGCAGAGGGTCCAAGTGTGGCCTGAGACTCCAGTCATGTGGCTGCTTGTGGCCCTCAGCCCACATCTGTCATGCCACATCCAGGTCCTGGGAAGACAGTGAGGCAGTTTAGGGATGGACGTGATCAAAGGACGAAGAAAGTGTCCCAAGTCTGGTGTGAATCAGGGCACAGAATCCTGCTGGCTCTGGAGTGTGCAAGGGACACCCATCCCTTCATCAAGATTATTTTTAGAACACTCCAATTTGCTGATGAAGGAAGGTTTAAAATACTTTGCATGAAATCATAAATATTTTGCTGTTAGTTCCACAGTTATTTGCTTGTCAACTGCCTCTGATCTCTTCCTGAGATTTTAAAATTCTAAGTCCAGATGCCTTGAACACTTAAAGATGCTTTTATAATAATATTGAAGTTAAATAATATTTTAAAAAGATGTCTAAATGTTTTCACTTGTCAAACATCTAATTATTAAAGCACAGAAATTTATCGTTGGGACATTTCAACCACCTATCATTAGCAGTGACAGTAGAGTGGGGTAAAATATAAGCTAATGTTGGTTTTTATGTTAATATTTCACAACATGAGAAATGGATTTCATTGGATTAAGAACAGCCCTAATGATACAGTGGATGCATAAGCTCTTGCTAGTTCCAGGATCCAGCAGCTCATGTTAGGAAACCTTCCACTGACATCATTAAGAGAAGTGCTAGACATCGAGGAGGCTCCACCATGTGGGAGCATCTTTAACAGGGTCCCCTGGTCACCTCCATGCTGACAATCCTCCTCCCCTACCCCTGCACAAGTCATCAATTGCATCTCTTTGGTTTTATTACTGTGAAGAACACATTTTTACTTCTCCCACATAATTGGATGCTAAAAATTATTAAACAGAACTTAAGAAAGCCAAAGCATGACAAAAAAATAAAACTCAATGTGTTGCATATGTGTGTATCATTTTTATTCTTGGGCCTGGTTTTATTATATTTGGAACTATTACAAGACTTCTGTTAAACATGTTGAAAGTTAAGAGGAAACAGACTCCTGGAAAATGTGGAAAGCCAATTACAGAAAGTGCCCTGCTAGAGTTGGAACAACCTGAGGGAGGAACTGGGGAGAAGTTTACCCCCACCTCACTGCCCAAAATCCAGACAGTAGAACTGCAGAGAAGAAAAAATACCATTGCTCACCCTTGTCCTTATTTTTCTATTTATAGAAAAAGGACAACAAGATGATACTTCTCAGCTAGATTTTTTTATAATATAGCAGAGGACAACATACATTATATTTCTTAAATCTGACATATGGAAAAGCAATATCTCCAAAATAAATACAGAATAGTTACTTGTGCTGTACAAAAAAAGAAAATAAGCATTGCCACTAATAAATGAAATTGCATTTCATTTAAAAATCCATAGATTATACATATTAATTTATTGAACTTTAAAGAGCATACCTGTTGTACACAGTCTGGTAAAAGCATGCTATCATGTCAATTGATTAAAGGGTATAATTTTATCTACATAAATACTGAGAAGATTGAAATATAGGAAACTTTTTTGTGTGTGGTGCTTGGGGGTTAAACCCAGGGCCTCACACATGTTTTGCAAGTGCTCTGCCACTGAGATGCAACTCCAACCCATTTATACTTTTTATTTTGAAACAGGGTCTCCTTAGTTACACTGGCTGCCTCTGGACTTGAACTTGTGATCCTCCTTGCCTCTGCCTCCTGAGTCAATAGGATTATAAGAATGAGCCACCAAGCCTGGCCAAAACTTTGATTTTGAACTAATTAAATTTTGAAAAGCTAAAAAGTGGATCTAGAAAAAGAATCAATGAAAAGACAAAACTGATTTTCAGTTATCATTCAGCTATTCTTTTCTGGTGTCCTACCATGCATGAGGCACTGTGCTAAGCACCAATGATGTACACATGAGTAAGACATGATCTTTAGCCTCAAGGAACTTCCAGTTTTGGAAAGGCAAAGCAGCAATTAAGATTCAGTGTGGTGAAAGAAGAAAAAATTATTAAAAAAAATAATGAACTGTAACAGTGTGGTAAACATAGTAACAGGCAGCCCACATAGAAGGAATTTTCTTGCCACAAAGAACAGTACACACAGGATTGGGGGGGTGGAGGAAAGGGAGTCATTTGATGGGCTAGAGAACAGGATGCAGAAAGAAGACTGTAAATTAAACACACAGGGGCTAGACAAAAATGGACGTCTGATTCAGGTACCATCTGAGAAGGAAAATAAAGGCACATTCATTTGGGATTTATGAAAAGACTTTTAAGTATGTGGGCAGAAATAAGGAAATCAATAACAGGTGGCACCCCAGGACCAGCAACAATGGGAAACCAGCCCCACCACTAGCCTGAAGGGTTGAAGACAAGACCGAAATTCCAGAATATTCCAGAATGTGTTCAGTTGCTAGAGGTGTATTAGAGCCAAGCACTAGTGCTCATCTGTTGTTCTGGAAATACTAGAACAAAGGTAAGTAAAACGATATGCTTGTTATTATATTTTAAATGTTTTTATACATTTATAAGCTATCTTGATACAGTTAATTTACCATGATGAAGTTATGATTTTTTAACTTGATGGTGCAAAGTGTACCCATACAACCATTCCATTTTTCCCTTTCAGTATAGCATTCAAAAAATTGCATGAGAAATTAAACACTTTTATTATAAAACAGGCTTGTGTTAGGTTGTTTTGCCCAACTGTAAGCTTATGTAAGTTTTCAGAGTGCATTTAGGGGAGGTTAGGCTAAGCTAGCCTGCAGCCATAGCCCTGTGGCATCCAATCCCATCAGATCTCAGAAGCTAAGCAGTGTTGAACCTGGTTAGTACTTGGATGGGAGACCGCCTGGGAACACCAGGTGCTGTACGCTTGGGAGAAGGACTCAGCAACCTACTCCCCAAAAAACAATCAACCATTAAAAACCCTATGAATAGCAGAGAAGCACTAGCAATACCGTTTTGCCTGTTGTACATAGGGTCGCTATGAGTCAGATAGCAACTCGACAGCCCCTGGACAGCACCTTGACAGCACACAACAACAGGCTAAGTTATGATATTCAATAGATTAGGCATATTAAATACAATTTCAGCTTACACTTTTTCATCTTACCATGGGGTTTGGGGGCATAAGCCCGTCATAAATCAAAGAGCATCTGTACTTGGATTTGAGAAATATTAAAGGGTAAAATCTTGATTATGGAACTTACGTTCTGTTGTAATTTGTTTTTAAAGACACAACCACTAGTTAATAAGAGGCCAGGTGATTGTCTACATTGGGACAGCCACTCAACCCTTGGGTGTTGCCAGTCATCTATGGTGGCAGTGCGACTCGGTGGGTGAGGTTTGGCAGCTGCTGTCCCTTCCTCCTCGCTGCTCCATGGGCTTCCCTGCCAGAGTCTCACAAGACCCAAAGAGCCACTTGTTGGCCAAGAATAAAGAGTGCTCATTGCTGGCTAGGGGGCAGGTGGGAAGAGTGGGTGGGTAGATACAATTATTTTGTTCCTCTTGGTTCCTAGAATGTCAAATCTTAACCCTGATCCTTAGTCATAAAAGTTAAAACATACTTTCCAACTCATTTTCCAGGAATAATGAGCATCAGAAATCATGTAAGTTAATGACTCACAAGTGATACTCTTCAAAATAACTTTTTTCTTCCTTCCTTCCTTTCTTTCCTTTTCCCTCCCACCCTTCCTTCCTTCCTTCCTTTCTTTTTCTTTTCTTTTTCTTCTTGGCTTTTTGAGACCATGTCTTACTGCATAGCCCAGGCTGGCCTCAAACCCACATCTATCCTCCTGCCTCGGCTTCCCAAGTGCTGGGATTACAGTCATGGACCACTATGCCCAGCCTATTTCTAATTTTTAATTCTCTGTATGCCCTGGGAACATATAAAAACTATGGTTGATTTAAGACTGACTACCCTCTTTTTCTCAATTTTCAACAGAACTACCAATGAGTACTACAATGCCCATACACTGTAGATCCAGTGCCTAAGGAGATGGAGGAAAACACAAGGGCATCCACCTGTTACCTTTGATTGTCCTCAGGGCCATGCCACTCAGACTGGAGAAAGAAGAAAGGGGAAAAACAAAGTCTCAAGGGCACAATCCTTTCTCTCAGCTTATGCTATCAATTCCCCAAATTCCTGTCTTGCATTATTGGGTCTTCCTCCCTTCTCCATCTTCTCAACTGGGTGATGACAGCCCCTGGCCAACTGAATGACTGAATGATGGTGTACTCCAACAAACCACAGCATGGCCAGCAGGTAGGGGTGTTCTATGAAGCTGAATATCAAAGAAAGAAAAAAGGAAAAGTGGGGGAGAGCAAGGGAAAGAGAACAGACAGAGAGTGGGAAGACTTATCCACGTGCCACTGTTTATGCCAAGTATCTATGTGCAAGAGGACAGAGAATGCACATTTGAAGGAGTATTTCTGTTAAAAAAATTATACAAATGCTTGACTTTCTATAGCAAAATACAGATGGCAATCTTATATCTACACTGCCACTTGAAATACAAATGAATGAAAGGGCTTACACAAAGATATTTAAGTAAGCAAACTATCTAAAAGGCCCAGTCAAAAGCAGATTAACTGGCTGAGCATGTAGCTCAGAGGGACAGTATATAGTTGGCAAGTGCTAGGCCCTGGGTTCAATCCCCAGCACCAAAACAAAACTAAAAAAAAAAAAAAACCGATTAATAACATTTGATCTAAAAAAAATCCTCAAATCTACAGAAATAAGTCTGATTGAAAATACACAGCAGTTAGGATCTTAGGCAGATAGAATCTTAGGTGGGAATCTCAGTTCTATACCCACCAAACATGGGACCTGGGGCAAGAAACCTAACGTCTACAGCCTCAGTCTTTACATCTTAAAAATATGTAGAATCGACTGGAGGCAGTGGTGTACACCTGTAATCTCAAGACTCAAGAGTCAGAGGCAGTCAGCATAATTTATCAAGACCCTATCTCAAGATAAATATTTAAAACTAGGCTGGGGGCAGGTGTAGCTCAGTGGTAGAGCACTTACAAAGTATGTGTGAGGCCCTGGGTTCAACCCTCAGTACTGCAAAAAGGGGGGACATAATAGTTACATCTATCTTCTTAAATTTTGTGACAATTAAATAAAATACCTAGAAGAAGATTTGGCATCTACCAAGTATTCCACAGATAGTATTACTGTACATAGATTAATTTATAGTTATATATGAGATAATATGGCAAAAATCCCAAGGAAATGCCTCAGGCTTATTCTGTGAGGCATACTATAGTCTGTATTGTATTACCTACTGCTTAGGTTTATTATAAACAACTTACTTTTATCTCACTCATCTTAACACCCAAAATTTTTTTTCAGTAGTAGAGGTTTGAACCCAGGGCTTCCTGCATGCTAGGTAAAGGCTCTACCTTTGAGCCGCATTCCCAGTCCCTTTTTAAAAATATTTTTGGTTTTGTTTTTTTGTAGTATTTGGGGACTGAACCCAGGACCTTGCACATAGCTTCCAAGTGCTCTACCACTGGGCTGCACTCCCAGCCCACTTTTTTCTTAGTTTTCATTTTGAGTCAGGGTCTCAATAAATTGCGCAGGTTGCATCTGGCTTTGAACTCAAGACTCTTCTACCTCTGCCTCCCAAATCACTGGGACTACAGGCATGAGCCACAGTGCCCAGCCCTTTTCTATTTTTTGAGACAAGTTCTCCCTAAATTACACAGGCTGCCCCTAGCCTTGAACTCTTAATCCTCCTACCTCGGCCTCCTGAATCTCTGGGTTTACAAAAGCACATCACAGTGCTCAGCATTAATCTCTAAATTTTAATCATTCATTCAATAATTTATAAGTAAAATCACTTATTAAAAAATCAGTAATTTGAATGCTAGAAATTTAAGTAAAACTAAATTTGTTTTATTCACACTATTATTTATATTTCACTTCCAGAGAGAGCTATAAGGATTTATGCCTTTTATTCCTATATTGTGATAGGTAAGGGTAAGGACCTCAGAATAACTGTCACTTAAGGAAGGTGCAACAATGTTTTAAATTTTTCTTTACACTTCTCTTTTTCATACCTCAAAAAGAAAAAAGAAAAAAAAGATATCACAATAAAAATTTGAGGAAAGTCTGAAAGATTTATTTAACATCAAATCCAAGTTAGCAGAAATCCCTCTAATAAGAAGTGAGGTCATTTCTTTTTCAATGAATCATGTCATTACATTTATCTTCTAGATGTTTTCCTTCCTGCACTTATTTGTCATTTCCAAGACTTTAATTTTTGTTTTTTACTCAAATGAAATCACTGATTTTTCTTGAATTCTGAAGAGTGCATGAAACTGAAGCTTAAAAGTATCTGTATCAGTGCAGGCAGGGTGGCACAAACCTGTAATTCCAAAATTTAGGAGGCTGAAACAAGAGGATCATGGTTTTGAAGACAAGCCTACTCTATACAGTGAGTCCATCTCAAAAAAAAAAAAAAAAATTACACACACACACACACACACACACACACACGTCTGCTTTTTTACTCAATTTTTTTCTATTCAATTTTTAAAAATGCAAATACCTATTTTATTGCACATAACAATTTTATTGAAAGTTCTCCAAACATTTTTCATTTGTATATCTCTTATTTCATGTGAGTCTTTCTCTCCTTTGCTGTCTCTCTACTCCTTAAAAAAATTCTTCTTAATCTACTCCTTTGACACGGGGAACAAAGTAGGAAAGTCAGTTATTCTTCATTATAATGTTCTATTACCCAGAAAATTTCTTTAGGATATGAGAAAATCCTGTTCACAATGACCGATAACTGATTTCCACACCTTTCTCTACTGTTCTCATATTCCCTCACTCCAAAATTACACTGTAAAAGATCACAAGCCCGTTTAAATAACTCATATATTTTCAAAGAAAATCTAAGAGGAACTATAATCTCTTCAAGGGCTCTTTAAAGGTCTTATTCTAAGATCTTGAGATATGATTCAATACACAGGATATATTAAGATTTTAAGTCTAGAATTAGAATCGGAGAATTTTAACAATGGGAGCAAACTTAGAAGGCTACTGAGTCTAGGGTCTTCGTTTTACACGTTTAAACTAAGACCCAGAAAGCTTCTACTGTCTAGGACAAGAATATATACAGTTTTAAAAATACATAAAATTGCCTAAAATTTTACAAAGGACATTCAGATGAACTGGCATAGATCCTAATTAAAGGCATTTAGAAGACAAAACTGCGCTGTTTTTGCTGTTAGCCCTTTTCAATTCCCCTATTATTCATTTTAAAGGGTACCTTTATATCAAACAATGATTTTATTTCCTTGTTGAAGATGATTCTGTTTTTCTAAGCAGCACCTTGATACCATTCTCAAAATCCGTAATCTCAAAAAAGTAAACATTTTCCCTCTACAGTGTTCCCACCACCAAAATGACCCCTGGCTGGTGGTGACGCGCCGGCCCGGACCCCCGCCCCGCACCCATTTTGATCGGGGAAGGGCGGCCGGGCAGGGACGGGGACGGCCACCACCAGACAATGTCCTGCATTCACGCCGGCATCGACCAATCACAGGCCGGCGGCTCCCGGCCTCGCGCCGCGCCACCGGCCACGGCTGCGGCCGAACGAAAGCCTGGCCTCGGGGCGGCCATCTGCGGCCATCCCGGGGTCCGGGCGCCAAGCTCCAGCTGCGGCCGGCCCGGAGGAGGGGCTGGGGGCGCAGGCGCCGCGGAGTCCCCTCGGGCCAGGGACCGCGCACTGAGGGCAGGACGCGCACTGTCTCCGGCTCCAACACGGCGCTGTCCCTTTAAGGCGATCCTCCGCCCGGGGCGAGAAGCGCGTTTGGCGGACCCGCCATGGGGGGCAGCGACATCCGGGCTACCGGGCTGGCTACGGCCACGGCCCCTCGGTTAGTTCCCGGTCCCGGCGGAACGCCCTGCTTGCCGCGGCTGAGGAGCGCCACGGGGCAAGAGGAGTCCTTCGGGCACGCCAGGCCCCAGCTTTGGCCCGGCCAGCCGCGGTCGCCCCCGGCCCGGCTCCCAAGGACGCCAGAGCCGGGCCGCCCAAGCCGGCACGCGGGTCACGGACGCTCAGCCCTCGCGGACGCGCAGCGCGCGCCTGCGCCTCTGCCCGCCCCACCTCCTGCGCGTGCCCAGGGGGCGGGGCATTGCGGAGCCAACCAATCAGAGGCGGGCAGCTCTGGACCTTCCCTGGAGCCCTTGTCGGGGGCGGTGCGGGAGGGAGAACTTCGTAGGGGGCTCGGCTCCTGGGAGCTGGTAGGGACGAGCGCGGCGCCGGTGGGGCTGGGGCGCTCCGAGCCGAGCCGGACCTCTCGGACTCCAAAGCTCTGCGGGAGTGAAAGAGGCGAAAGCAGCTGGGAGGGTCGCTGCCGTGCGTGAGAACGCGCTCGGGCAGAAGGATGGGGAGGCTCCGGTAGCAGGTGGTGCAGCTGGAGGGGGGCCCAGGGAGGGAAGTGGGGGCGGAGAGAAAGAGGTGGGGGCGCTGGCGCGTCCTGGAGATGGAAAAACCGGGGATGGATGTGTTGAGTTAGTAAGTGCACAGCTAGAAGCTGATAAGTTTCACTTACGCAGGACAGAATTTAGAGAAGTTGTGGAGTAAGATTTTCCTTTCGGTTTTTTTAAGTGGCTACAGATTTTTAATGTGATATTTATTAAAATTGAAAGTTGGTCATGTAATATTTAATCATAGGGTTGGGAGAAAAAGGAACAAGACATTTAGAAGCAAATTCCATTTCTGTGATCTACCAAAATTAAGAAAGATTATGTTTCAACAATTAGATGCATTGAGTTTATTTGTAGAGTGGCTTAGGAGGATTTTGCTGGAAGATTTCTGCCAAGATTCACCGTCAGGTGACCAGGCACAGTCCCCTACCCCGAAGTCTCATTTCCTCTTCCTGCAAAATTAGAGCCACAAGAACCCCTACCGGTCTCACAGCACGTTTTTGGGTTCAGGGTATATTTGAAGAAAAATATAAGCACGGTCTGGCCGCATGGGTGGGTTTCCCTGGGGAGCTACCTGGGCGGCCTCTGCGCGTTCTTGCGGTGGTCTGGTCCACTCCCGAACGTCATCCTGCTTCCAGACCACACGTCTCCTGAAGTCCAGGCGTATTTAACTTAGATGCCACAGAAATCTCAAAATCTGCTTGTTCGAAGGGGAGCCTAGTACCTGCCCTCCAAATCTCCTATGTTTCACATCTCAGCAAGGACATCACTACAGCCTAGTCGTCAAACCCCCGCCCCAACTCATTAAACCCCAGAATCCGTTTTGTAGCCGTACTTCTTGCCTGGTTGTCGTTCTTGTCACCCTCTGACAGCCCCAGAGCTGACCGCCAGCGTCCTACACCTGGATTAGGGCGGTTACCTGCTCACTGCCCTCCTCCGCGTCTGCCCCTCCCCCATCTCGGTGGTGCGAATAGATGCTTTCGTATTAATCCGATCCTGTTGCTCCAGTTTCAAATCTTCTGCCTTCAGAATAATCTTGTTGCCTTCAGAATAAAGTTCTTCTAAAATTCGCTTTCTAAGATCCTCCTAAACCTGTTTCCGCGATCGTCTTCAGCTGGATCTTTTACCCGGGCCATTCCCCTCGACCTTGCTCGAGTTCCAACTGAGCTGCTTTCAGTTCTCTGTCGTCTCAAGCTGCTGTCACACTTTTCAATCTCCTTGCCCTGGGTGGTGGGATCCTTCTCTTTCCGAATTTTCTTCCTCAAAGTGAGGATTAAGGATGCCCAGCTCAGCCCTACCTCTACAGCGCACTCGTAGCTCCAACTTCCCGCCTGGTTCTTATGTCCAGTCCCAGCCCACTGGAGAGGAACCACATTATGCTCACCATTGTTCTCAGTTGCTAGGATGGTCTTGGCAATACTAGAGACCAACAACTCTTAGAATACCCAGTGATGCTGTAATTCCAGTAAATGGGGAAGTGGAGGAAGGAGGATGGCAAGTTTGAAGCCAAAGGCAGCCTGTGTGACTTAGCAACACCCTGTCTTAAGATAAAAAATTCAAAATTGGGGCTCAGGGTGCAGTTCAGTAGTAGAGCATTAGCAAACTATGCGAACGGCCCTGGCTTCAACCCCTAAGTACCTAAAATAAATAAATAAGTGGGCACAGAAAAAAAATTATATTGTTATATTTTTGTTTTGATCTCTTATTATATTTCTATATAAGAATAACATTTTTTAAAGATACAAGTTTTAAATAATATGATGTTTTGTCACAGCCAACTCTAAATCTCTTTTAGCCGTAATAGTGTATGCTTTGAGAAATGAAATTGTGGTTCATTGTTCAATGCAAAAAGACAGAAATGTTCATTTTAAGCCCAGACTCTGGAACTTTAAAACTGAGCTGAGATTTATGAACCAATAAATAATTAAGAGAAGGAATGAAAGAATAGGGTACTAAGCTGAGAATTCTAGTTCCTTAATTGTTATTAATTTGGGAGGCAGCAATTATCAATATGTTAGTAAATTGCACTGGCACTGGCTTTTTTCCCCCTTAATCTTGATACTCTTAATCTTTTTCCTTTGTTTGTATGAGTCAGTGTAACAAATTGAAATTTTCCTTTTTCTGTGTTCACTCCCAACTGGCAATGCTACCATATGTACCTGTACATGTGTAGTATTTTTAAACATGGCCCTGCTACACACTTTCCAGTAAAGTTAAACAAGAATCCTTTGTTGAGCAATGTGATATTTAGAGGGAAGGATTAGGGAATAAATCTTAACTACTGCAAATTGTTTCCCTTCAGCCTTACTCTGAAGGACATCCTTGTTGGTTTACTCAGGGCTGTACAACTGGTCTGTTGACTTTGTCGCATTTTGGTGGGAAAGAGCAGAATTCTGTTTAAAACTAAAAAAAGAGAGGAGAATTTGTTTAATAAAATAAGCACAGACTAAAAGAATAAGTGACAAAAGAATAAATGACAAAAGTCAAGCAATAATGTCTTTTGAGCTGTTGGTGGTGGTACTTTCAGGTAGAAAAGATAAAAAGAAATTAGCTTGTTTCCATGCTTTTGTGCTATAATGAACATAATATGTGACCCCATTAATTTAATGAAAACTATTTAAAGCAGATCTATGCATTATAATTATTTACTGTTTCTCCAGAAAAAAATATTCTCCAAGTACATACCTTATCTATTTACAGGACATGGCAAATGACAAGTAAAAGCAAATTTTTAAAAATTGCTAGAGAAATGACTTCTCCTTTGGATGTAGGCTTGCATAATTTTGAGTTTAGAAAACATTTCAGACACTCTAATTTGGTAAAATCCCACAATGAGCCGGGCATGGTGGCTCATGACTATAATCACAGCAACTCAGAAAGAAGATGGAGGCAGGAGAGTCATGGTTTTGAGGCCAGAGGCAGCCTTTCTAACTTAGCAAGAGCCTGTCTCAAGATAAAAATTTTAAAAAAAAAATTTTTTTTTTTTAATGGTCTGAGGGTGCAGCTCAGCCTTAGAGCACTTGCAATGTGCAAGGCCCTGGGTTCAACTGCAAAATAAATCAGTAAGGAAATTCCTACAATGTGCACACTTAACTTCCACTTTAGTTAACTGCATTTTCCCTTTTATAACCTTTAACCAAGCGTGCTAGTGCACGCCTATAATCCCACAATTTAGAAGGCTGAGGCAGGAGAGTTCACGACCAGATGTAGCCTGCATAACTTAGCAAGAACCTGTCTCAAAATAAAAATAAATAAATAAAAAATGGGCTGGAGGTGCAGCCTAGTGGTGGAGGGCCCTGGGCTCAATCCCCTAGTACTGCAAAAGTTAATTAGTTAAAATAAATAAACCAATAAACCTTTAAAAAATCTTTTTACAAACTTGATAGAATGGTAAAGAACTTCTAAAAAATATGTATTGCCAAACTTCTTTGTAAACAGCTTATTTTAACAGGATACAGTATATACAATGGAAATACATTTCAGCCTTTTGAAGCATGCCAAACCTGATTTAGTGACCACTTGAAAGAAACACATACTTAAGATGAGATCTAAGATTGCCATTTGCTGCATTTGTTGATTTTAGCAGAGATTTCACGTTAATTAGACATTAAAAAGAAACTGCCGGTCTGGTAGAGACACACAGAGAGTGGGAAGAGGGTGTGATGTGGGAGTAAAAGACTCAGGTCTAAGTCATCCAGCCTTATACTTCCTGCAAATTACGGCTGAGACTTCATTTCCACATTTATAAATTGGACTACTTTTTGTACCTTGACCACCTCACCCAGTGCTCAAATGAGTAGATCAAATGAGGACAATGTGTATTATAAGCCTTAAAATGCTGGACAAATAGTAGTTACTGATACTCTTCTATGCAGTCCACTTGGGACTTGAAGTCATTTAGTTTTCATAGAAACAACCACCAAAAAATAAACATATACACATACACAGTCACTCATCACATAACAATGTTTTGGTCAATAATGGGCCACTAAACAATGGTGGTCCTGCAAGATTATATCACCTAGTGTTGTGGTAGCCAACTTGGTTTATGTTGGCATACTCTATGATATTCACATAAGGACAAAATCACCTAACAATCTATTTTTCAGAATGTAACCCACCATCAAGTGATGCATGATTGCATATATGTCATATCTAATGCAGGCAGGATGAAAAATAATCTAAGGAGGAAATAAATTGCCTTTTCACAAACTCTGATTTCCTAAAGAGGATTTATATGTACTTGCATTTGCTCATAGATAATAGCTGAGGGTACTGAAATTGAGATACTCTATCTAAAAAAAATCATCATCACAGGAAGTTTGCAGAGTATTTTGGTACAATCTAGATTTTGTTATGCTCTAAATATGCAAGAGCAAGGGAATATTCGTGTATAGGGAGGAAACTAATACAAAAGATAATCAAAATAAGACAAATATTTAATGAAGGATATCTTGTTCAATGCTCACCATGAAAGACTAAGGAAGGGCAATCTTCCTCATTGACAATATTTATTTCCTGCTTTTGACCCATGATAAACCTGAGGGACAGAGTAGCAAAGTAGCAGTAAAAGCAATTCTCCTATTATCCTTGACACTTTCACCCAAGTTTGAAATATTTGCCCAGCAGTTAATCACCCTAAGAGTTTCCACCGAGAACTTACTATGTGCAAAGTGCTGTGGTGCGCTGTGTACAGATGGTAAAATAAACATAAGGTGAATTTTCTCAAAGAAGCTAAAATTGAGTTGTAAAACATAAAATGAAATAAAACCAAAGGAAAACCAAAACCTAAGCCTTAACACATTTGTAAGTGAGCTTCCATTCTTTGCAAGGGAAGGCGAGCGGGGTGGGAAGTTGCCTCCGTCGCTTTACTTTACAGGCTTCTACCAAGCCTGCCAGCAAGCAGCAGAGGGGAACTCAGGCCTGAGTCCGTCATCCTCACCCTCTGCCTTTCTACTGTTATGGTCACATTATTGAGGATCCTAAATTTTCCAATTTTCTAAAGTAGCCCCTTAAAATACAAATCTCCCTAGGAGGAGTGTAGCTGGCTAACACATAAGAGATCCTCTACCTACTCAGCAGAGGTTGCTCTTAACCTGTTGCAACCAAGAAAAAGGACAAGGTAAATACACAGGAGGAAGGACTGTGGACAGCAGAGGTAGAGGCAGGCTCAGTGACCAAGAGAGGTGGCCGAAGACGCTTTGACAGTTGCCCTTGGGACTATCTCTCTACATTGGTGACTTCCTCTTCCACTAATTAACACTTTGCTCTTTTTAAGCCCCGTTCCTTAACACATCAAATAACCACCAGTGCCAGGGAAGAGTGCAGTGTTTTGTCATATTCCATTATGGCTCTACATGGACAAAACTGCTATGTTCCCTCTGTCTCAAGTTTCCGCATCAGTAGATCTCACTGCCTGGAAGACTGCTTCTCTCCTCTTTTCTTTTTTTCTAAAATCCCCCCCCTCTCTCTCTCACACACACACACACACACACACACACACACGCACACACGCACATACAAGGTAGATGACATGCACCAACTATCTTTCTAGAAAATTCCCTAGAAATTTACAACCATTATTTTTTCTTATATTCTGCTGGGCCAACTTAAATCACACCTGGCTGTGCAGGAAACTGAGATAGACAGTCTTTATTTTGGAGAGACATATGCCCAACTAAAAATTCTATTAGTATGGAAGAAAAGAAGTTATGGATATTTGGGGACAAAAAGAGGGGTAGGTAGGTGTAGCCTACCCCTCTTTAAACAGAGGTGTAGCCTACCCCTCTGTTTAAAAAGAGAGCCAAACAAGACAACATCATCATGCAGAGGAATCTAGATTTCAAATGCATTCTTCCCAAATTTTAACTCCCTTGTCAGAAAGTCATGACATTTACACTCAGTAGCTTCTACACCAAGCAAGTTAGTGTTTCCAGGTCCCCCACACACACACCACACACACACATTTTTATCAGGTAATGTAAGAAACCAGCCCTAGGTTGAGCATGGTGGTGCCCACCTGTAATCCCAGCACTCAGGAGGCTGAGGCAGGTGGATCGCCACAAGTTCAAGGCCAGCCTGGTATACACAGCGAGCTCCAGGCCAACCAGGGCTACACGGCGGACCCTGGCTCCAAAAAACATAACAACAACAAAAGAAACCAGTGCAACGACCTTGTCATCAGGGTGAGGCTCAGATTGGGTGAAGGGGGCATGGAGGTAAAGTGTAGTAGTAGAGCAAAGAGCTCACTGATTGTAAGGCATGTTATATTTTAACATTCTTTGTTATGACTCCTGCGTCTCACTGGCTGGATTTGCTTTGTCCTGTGTTTTCCCACAGCTTTCTGGGCTGTGTTCCTGCCTGTCTCTGCACTTGGTCAGGCTGACCTGCAGTTCCACCCCCGGCAGCTGGAGGGCTCTATTCCACCATGGGCGGCTGCAGATCCAGATTTATTCATGGTTGTCAGTAGATGCCCTTCTCTGTCACCCAAGAGGAGGTGACTTCAAGGACACCAGGGCAGAGTACAGACTGCTCAACCTCACCCAAGAGGAGGTGACTTCAAGGACACCAGGGCAGAGTACAGACTGCTCAACCGTCTGACATGAGGGAAGCCTGGCCTGCACTCCACAGAAACTGCTGTGCCCGTCACCTGGCTCTTCATCCTGTGGTCAGTGTCGAGCCCTGCACTCACCTCTTCTTCACTCCCATCCCCATGTTTCTGGGTTCCTCTCCCTTTTCCATGGGATCATTAGGTACTCCTTCAGGTATTTTTCCTTCCTCACAATCCATTCCATGGTGTCCTCGGAAATCTTGATCCTGTCTTGGTTTCGTCCTGTTTTTATTTGCCAAGTCCATTACACAGTAAATCAACTCCTGGGACTCACAAAGCCCCCTGAAAGACCAGCACCCCTAGCTCTCTTCCTTGGCTGAGGACACACTCTTCCTTGCTCCCCACCTTCCATTCCTATTTAGGTTGCTTCCTTTCTTCCCACAGACTGGAGAGAGCTCCCTTTCTTTGAGAAAGGGTTTCCCCAAGCAGGCCAGGCATAGTGGTGGCACTGAGGCATACCTGTAATCCCAGAGACTTGAGAGGTGGAGGCAGGAGAATCGCTAGTTCAAGGCCAAAGGCAGCCTGTGAAATTTAGTGAGACTCTGACTCAAAAAATGCGTAGGGGTGCAACCCAGGGGTAAGGCACTTGCAAAGTATGTGTGAGGTCCCTGGGTTCAACCCTCAAATACTGAAGAAGAAGAAAAAAAAAGGGACAAGAAAGAACTAAAAGAAAAGAAGAAGAAAGAAAAGAAAAAGGGCTCCCTCATCTTTGCTGCCCTATTTTCCTTTCATCACCAAATAAGGAAATACATGACATCCGCTGAACCTCTTGCTCCCCTATGCTCTTCAAGCTTATTCCTTGGCATCGAGTTGCACTGGACACATCTTTATGAAACTAACATGATGATGTCATCATTGGCCTCCAAATGACCTAATTTACTGAAGGCATCAGATTCCTTGATTCTGAATGATGCCATTGCCACTGCTCTGTCAAAGTTTTCTCTTGCCTTCTGTCTCACTACATAGGGTGGATTTGTCCTTACTTCTTATGAGCATTCTATTCAGTAATAAAACAATGATACTAATAGAGAAGGTTTAATGAACACTTATTCTGTATTGGACAGAATACAAGGTGATTTATATGCATGATTTCATTTAGCCCTCATAATGAGTTCTAAGAAAGGAGATGTAATTATTCTCCCCACTCTACAGACAAGGAAGCCTGGAGGTTCACAGAGCTATGTGATGGGCTTAAGATGACAAAGCAAGTAAGTTAGAGCTAGAGTCACACCCAGGTTTGTAAAATCCCAAAGCAGTGACATACTGCCAGTAGAACAGGCTGCTTCTATTCCAGAAAACTTGTTTCTCCATGCCTGATTTCAACTTAAATATGAGGCTTTCTCAGGAAAGCCTCTGGTAACTTCTGGGCTACCAGCTTACCAGTCTATAGGCATCTGCTGGCACAGGGAAGTGCTGGGCTTCCCTTAAGTGAACTTTCTCCTTTACTTTCTATAATGAAATGTTCAAAACATTGTCAGAAGTAGAAAGAACTATGTGATGATGACATTCCTCCCAAGGAACTATTACACAGCCCAACAAACATCAGTGTGAGGCCACTATTGTTTCACGTGTACCCCACCATTCCCTTCTACCCCACTGGGTTTTTAAATTTTAAAATTATTATCATTATTATTATTGGCATTTTTTGGAGATAGGTTCACACTGCATATCCCAGGCTGACATAGAAATCCCATGGATCCTCCTGCCTCAACCTCCTGAGATTACAGGTGCGATCCACCATGCCTGGTTCCACTGGGCTAGTTTGTTAGTTGGTGGGGGGGGGGGGTTGTTGTTTTTTTGTTTTGTTTTCTTTACTGGGTTATTTTGAAGCAAATCTCAGAAATCAGTTCATCTGAAAGTGTAGTCATGTGTTGCATAATGACGGTTCAGTCAACGATAGACTGAATAAACAATGATGGTCCCATAATATCATCATGGAGCTGAAAAGTCCCTGTCACCTATGATGTTGTAGCTGTCCTGATGTTGTACTACAGCACATTGCTCATGTATTTTTGGTGATGCTGGTGTAAACAAACCTACTGCACTACCAGTCATAGAAAAGTACAGTGCATATAATTATGTATACTACATAAGGCTTGCCTGCAGCTGTAGCCCTGTGGCATCCGATCCCGTCATATCTTGGAGGCTAAGCAGAGTGGGGCCTGGTTAGTAGTTGGATGGGAGACCACCTGGGAACACCGGGTGCTGTAGGCTTGGGAGAAGGACCTGACAACCCACTCCCAAAAATCAATCTGCCATTGAAAACCCTATGAACAGCAGAGAAGCACTGACAATAGTGTTTTGTCTGTCGTACGTAGGGCCGCTATGAGTCAGATACCGACTTGACGGCACCTAACAACAACAACAACATAAGGCTTGATAATAATAAAAGACCACTATGTTATTCATTTAGGTACTTAATTTTTATTATCTTCTTAGAGTATACTTCTTCTACTTACATAAAAAAAAGTTTACATCCAGTGTGGTGGCACATGCCTGTAATCCCAGTTACTCAGGAGAGGGAGGCAGGAGGATCACAAGTTCGAGACCAGAGGCAGTCTGTATAATTTAGTGAGAGCCTGTCTCAAAAAAAGTAAAAAAAAAAAAAAAAAAAGGGCTGGGGTGCAGCTCAGTGGTACCAGCATTTGCAAAGCATGCAAGCGTGAGGCCTTGGATTCAACCCCTAGTACTGCAAAAAAAAAAAAAAAAAAAAAGTTTACTGTGGAACAGTGTGCCAAGTGATACCAGGAACAGTCTCCTACATCTTGATTGCATCAAGAGGCCACATTGAGTGACTGACCTGGCCCTTCTAGGTCACGGTGAGTACATGCTATGTCTGCTCTATGATGAAATCACCTAATGATTCACATCTCCCAATGCATCCTTATGTTTAAGCAGCGCATGACTGACTGTATTTCCATATGTATCTTAAAAATTGTTGTTGTTAGATGCTGTGGAGTTGGGTTTGACTCATAGCAACCATATGTACAACAGAGTGAAGCACTCCTCAACATTGTGCCTTGCTCAGCACTATTGGCAGTGCTTCTCTGCTAGTCATAGGGTTTTCAATGGCTAATTGTCTTGGGAGTGGGCTGCTGAGTCTTTCTCCCATGCCTACAGCACCTGGTATTCTCAGGTGGTCTCCCATCCAAGTACTGACCAGGCCCAACCCTGCTTAGCTTCCGAGATCAAATGGAATCAGATGCTAGGGTGGTATAGCTATAGACATCTTAAAAATAAAAGGACTCATTTAAAGAGAATTAACCACCATATGGGGCCTATAGCCATACTACCCTGGTATCTGATTTCATCAGATCTTGGAAGCTAAGCATGGTCAGGGCTGGTTAGTACTTTGATGGGAGACCACCTAGAAACTCCAGGTGCTATAGGCTTGGGAGAACGCAGCAGCCCACTTCCAAAACAATCAGCCATTGAAAACCCTTTGAATAGCAGAGAAGCACTGACATAGTGCCAGGCATAGCATAGTGTTGGGGAGTGGTTCATTCCATGTACATAGAGTCAACTATGAATTGGACTTGACTTAGTACCTAACAACAAACAACATGTCTGTCAGCTTGCTGTGCTGTGGGGATTTGTATGTTGCTGTGATGCCAAAAGCTATGTCACCTTATTTCAGATACCAGCAGAGCCACCCATGGTGCCCAGGTTTCAGCTGAGCTTCCAGACTAAGACAGAAGGACCCGGCAGTCCACTCCCAAAACAATCAGCCATTGAAACCCCTATGAATAGCAGAGCACTGTCAAATATAATGCCAGAAAATGAGCCCCCTAGGTTATACAGCATTCAAAAGACGACTAGATAAGAGTTGCCTGCTCAAAGTAGAGTTGACTTTAATAATAGGAATGGAGTAAAGCCCCTGGGACATCCATTTGCTGATGTGGCACAACTCAAAATGAGAAGAAACACAGTGACTGCAACAATGGGCTCAAACATAAAAAAAGATTATGTGTATGGCAAAGTGTCAGTGTTTCATTCTGTTATACATAGGGTTGTTATAAGTTGGAACCAACTCGATGGCTCCTAACAACAGCAACAGAAGATACAGATATTGATACCAATATAGATATACAATGGGCCTAAACATAATATCGGGGAATGTTTCATCCCGTTGTACAAAGGGTCACTATGAGTCGGACTCAACACAATGGCACCTAACAACAGCATAGATATGGATATAGATATAGATATAGATACACACACAAAGAAGACATGCAAGTAGGAGGGAGTGGGAGGTGGGGGTCATGAGAGGGTAATGAGGGAGGTGAACATGAGCAATGTACAATGACATGCATGTATGGAAATCTCATAATGAAACTCATTAAACTGTACACTTAAAAAATTACTAAGAAATAAAAGAAAAAGTGTTAACCACAAAACATTAAGGTGCCTAAAAATTAAAAACAATTTATTAATATTAACAAACATCCAGCCAGATCAAAATTTCTCAATTGTCTTACTTTCTTCAGACTAGGATCCAAATAAGGTCCATAAATCACACTTGACTGATATGGCTCTTTTTCATTTAACCTCTAGATTCTCTCTTTTTTCTTGTAATCAATTTATTGAAAGAACCAGCTCCTTTGTCCTGTGTAATAGCTCACACTCTGTATTTGGTGATTGAATCCCCATCATGTTGTTTAATACATTTATCTTTCGCCAATATCCAGCAAACTGGCAGAGAAAGTGAGGGGCCTGACGTGGTTCAGGTTTTTGGGGTCTTTGTTTTTGTTTTTGTTGCTTGTTCGATTGTTTTTTTCTGGCAAGGCAACTTCCTGGGTAATATCAATGGAAGTCTAATGGGTAATTTCCATCAGAAATCTCATGTACTTAGTTGGTATTCAGCTTGATTCATTCTCTCTCCCTCTCTCTTTTTCTGAATTCTTTTTGAGACAGGGTCTCACTATATAGATCAGGCTGGCCTCAAACTCCAGATCCTCCTGCCTCAGCTTCCCTCCCAAGTGCTAGGATTACAGGAATACATTCCCATGCCTAGTTCAGTTTGATTCTTTTATCTTTGGCTAGCTTCTGGATCATTTCACTTAGATATTTGGCCATCATTTCAAAGTCAACGTGTATAAAAATAAATTATTCTTTCCCCTAGACAAGCATTCTCTCTTGACTCTTCTGCTTCTACTCGCATTTCTTTTGTCCTTTTATATCACGTGGGCTCCCAACCTCAGTCATCCTCCGCTTTTCCTCACTCTGATAATCTTATTTTAGAGACAAGTTCAGGCTATGTTGCCCAGGCTGGCCTCAAACTCAAGTGATCCTCCTGCTTCAGCCTCCCTAGTAGCTGGGACACCAGGCATGTATCATGGTGCCTATTGTTGTTGTTAGGTGCCCTTGAGTCAGGTCCAACTCATAGTGACCTGATGTACCACAGAGTGAAATATTGCCCAATACTCTGCCATGCCCATCACTATGTCAGTGCTTCTCTGCTATTCATAGGGTTTTCCATGGCTGATTGTTTCAGGAGTGAGTTACTGGGTCATTTTCCCAAGCCTACAGCACTCAGTGTTCCCAGGCTGTCTCCCATCCAAGGAATAACCAGGCTGACCCCGCTTAGCTTCCAAGATCTGGCAGGGTCAAGACACCAGGGTGGTATGGCTGTAGACATCATGGTGCTTAGCATTCCAATATTCAGTAATGAAGACCAGCCACTTCTCTGCAGAGGTTCAGTATCCTCTCCTTTTGATTCTCACACCTACTACCCTTGGACAAGATTTAAAAGTATTACAATAACCTCCCACTGCTCTCTTTTGCCTCAGTTCTGCCCACAAACTGCCACTTGATGAATCACTCAGAGCATTCTGTGTATCTTTGTATGTGCTTCCTTACTTACAAACCTTTAATGGCAGCCTATTAACCTGGAAGACAGTGTATGCTAATGAGACTATGTCAACACAGTGAGGCCCCAACTTATGTCTCCACCATTCTTGTTGCTCACCATTAGAGTTTTTGTTCCCCATGGCTATGGAAATCAACTGACTTGATCGTGTTTAGACCAATGTCATATTTGACATTCTATCTTAGTAATTAATATTGAGAATAAAACAAACCCTTCAATTCAAGTGCTGGACTAAGACACTTGTCTCTGAGGATAATTCTGGATTTGTCTCAGGGGACCTTAGGGGATGGGAAAGTTGTCTGTCACCTTGGTAAAACATTGGTTGCTAGCTTTCTTGACTTTCATAATAGGATGTTCACACTTGTATCTGTTTGTCTGCTTCCTAACACATGCCATGGACCAGCAGTGCAGAATGCCATCTACCTAGACCCTGCCCTGATATCACCAGCTGTCTTGTTCTCATTACAAACCACACATGCAAATACCCAATAACATAAAGAACTCCCACCTCAGAGAGAAATTTCAGGGAACTTTCTCTAGGAAACATGATAGTCATTCACTCTTCCAAGAACTTTGATACACCTGTGGACACTTGCATCCTGGTAGACCTTCAATCGACATGCCCTTGAGCATTATCTTGGCTTACACTGATCCTGCCCCATGCCACGACTCACTAACTCCTTGTGAATTCCCATGTGAGACTCCATTAAAAAGATTTTGTGACAGAAAGTACTGGTACTGAAATAGTGTGTATACCATCTTTCTTTCCATAGTAGAAGTTATGTATTGATAGCTTTCCTTTTCACTCTGGCTGTCAGAAGACTCAAATATAATTGTCAGGATCAATAACTCATTAATCATTTTGGTGAAAAATTTTATATTTTTCCATAAGTCCCAATTCAGTTTCTATTTCTACTTGAATAACTTTATGGTACTATTATTATAAGCTTCTTAATGTTCATTTAGGAATGAGCTGGTATGTACATTAAGTAAATAAAATACCACCAACCCTAGTCTACTCTGAGCAAAGGTCACTTATTACTCATAAGACTCCAAGTTTGCAGATTGTGTGCCTTCTAATGGAACTCGCTGGCCTCCTTCTCTCCTCTCCTAACACTCCTCTCTGTCCCCAAGTCCTGCCCACCCTGTACAGCTCATTCAAAGACTCCCTTCTTCTCTATGAACCCCTGTGCCTGCCCTAGCCTAGTGCATGCCTTGCTTCCTTTGAGAGCTTCTCCTGCTGTTTGTCCACTGCTCCTTTGTCACTTATCACACATGGCCTTTTTTTCTTTTTTGCTAGTTCTATACATTCTTTTTTAATTTGAAAGTAATATGTACACATGGAAATTTTAAACTATACAAAAGAGGATGGCTGGGAAAAAAGTATTTACTCATTGACAATTGTCCATTCTAGAGGTGACAGCTATTGTTAGTTCTTTGTATATCATTCCAGACATAGCCCATGCATTTACAAATACACACACAAATACACATATATGTATATACATGGACTATATACATATAGAGTACATAGAGTATATACATATAGAGTATATACAGTATATACATGTAGAGTATATGCTCTATGTATATATATATATGTGTATGTATATGTATATGTGTGTATGAATCTTTCTTTCCTTTATCCCACAGCTATGAACACACTATATGCATGCTTCTATACCTAGAATTTTTCCCCAAGTAATATTAAAGTTTAGAGATTATAGCACATCAGCTCAAAATCTGCTTCAGTCTTTCTGATACCTGTGTAGTTTCTATTGTAAAGGTAAACCACAGCCTGGCACTGTGGCGCATTCCTGTCACCCCAGCACTTGGCAGGCTGAAGAAGAATTATGAATTTGAGGCCAACCTGAACTACATACAGAGACCCCATCTCAGAAAGATGAAAGAGGCCAGGCGCCGTGCTGCAGGCTGGTAATCCCAGTCCTCGGAGGTTGAGGTAGGAATTTGAAGCCAGAGGCAGCCTATGCAATTTAAGGATCCCCTACTGCAGAAAAAGAAATTTAAAAAAGGACTGAGGATGCAGTTCACTGACAGACCACTTGCCTAGAACGTGTGAGTTCCTGGGTTAAACCCTCCAGTACTGATAAAAAAAAGACAAAACAAACCAAAACCAAAACCAAAAGAAAACAAAAGATAAACTGTAATTTACTTGATTAGTTATGCTATTGATTCATGTCTCTCTGATTAAATTTGTTCTTTCTGAAGGCAACGGGAAGGAGTATGTCTACATGTAGGCTATCCCTCGTGAATTCGGTGTAACACCTTTCATATAGGAAAATCTTAATAAATAACTGATTATAGATTTTTGTCAATAGTCAAGTAGTAAGTAATTATATTTCATAATACTATTTAGGAAAAACTTGAGAAAATCATAGTGTTATCCAATCTACCGTGTGTGTCTTTCACTGAAATTTTCCATGCCATAATATCCTTTTGTTATTATCTATGAAATGTTCCGGAAAGTCGACCGTCACATTCAGAGTTTCAGTGCTTCAGCTCATGAAGAGCAAGTGCCAGGCTGAGTTGCTCCCAGGGTAGGCTGTAGTCCATCCTCCATCCAAGGTCCAGAGGCGAAAGCTGGAATCCGCAGGACCCAGAGGATCTCTCTAAGAACAGATCACAGCAAGACACAAGAAAACTATCTTAATTCTGCTGCCAAAAGGTGAAACTTTCAGCATGAGATGGGTAAAGGGATGAAGGAGGTGAGTGTGAACTAATCCCAGAGATGAGAAGTCCCAGAGTCTCAGGACCTTGATTGGATAGATCCTATCTTAAAAAGGATGAGACTATACCTGGGTTCATAGCAGTGCTGTGAAAATAACTAGAAGGAGGAAACATTCCAAGTGTCCATGGACAGATGGATGGATAAACAAAAAGTGTTATATCCATACAATAGGATATTGCTCAGCCTTAAAAGGGAAGGAAAGTCTGCCCCGTGCTACAACATGGGTAAGCTTTCACAACATTATGCTAAGTGAAATAAACCAAGACCAAAGGTCACAGATTATATGATTCCACTTCTATGAGGTACCTACATAGGCAAATTCAGAGACAGAGAGTAGAATGGTGGTTTCCAGGGACTGGTAAGAAGGGAAATAAAGGATTGTTTTTATTTTTATGTTTATTTATTTAGTTAGTTTTGTAGTACTAAGGGGTTGAACCCAGGGCCTCATGCATGCTTTGCAAGTGCTCTACCACCAGATTGCACCCCTCGCCCTTTAACTTTTTATCTTGAGACAGGGTCTCACTAAATTATGAAGGCTGCCTCTGGCCTTGAACTTGCGGTCCTCCTGCCTCTGTTTCCTGAGGCGTTGGGATTATAGGTGTGTGCCACTGCACCTGGCTAGAGGGTTGTTTTTAATGGGTACAGAGTTTCTGTCAGGGACAATGAAAAGGTTCTGGAGATGGATGGTGGTGATGATTGCACAATAATGTGAATGCATTTAATGCCACTGGCTTGCACACTTAAGTGTTTAAAAGGATTTATTTTATATTATATATTTTATAGCAATAAAAAAAAGGCACGAGTCAAGGGACACAGACACCACAGATGATGGTATTGTTTCATCCAATTCAGTCCTTCCTATTCCACTGCCTTGATTTTTGCTATGTCGGAGTCCACACGTACTGCTCTATCTCTGTGAGTCATGTCTGGCAATATTGCATTTTCTTTTCCTGAGAGAGGTAATAAACGAAGCTGTCTGTGAAACTGTCCTTAATCGACTTTAGACCCAGGTGACTTAGGAGTGGCCCAAGGGCAATGGCGTGAAAGGGCCCCTCAATAGCAGCTGTGCCGATGGGAAGGACTAGGGGGAGAACTGTCTGCAGCTGGGCATCAGGTCAGCTTCTGCCTTTTTGACCCCACGAAGCTCTACCAGTGAGCCAAGGTTAGCAGAAGCTTTGCTCACCCAGAGGATCGTGAGAGGGGCTTAGAAAACAGTGCACTGCGGTGTCTTGCTAGCTTTCTAAATGAAAAACCCCAGTATAGCAGCTCAATCATATTAGAAACACATTATAAACATATTAAAAAGTAATTACTTTGGAGGAAGTTAACTATGTCAAAACACAAATTAAGATAAAATTAGGAATGTTTCCACTTCCAGATTCAAGTGTACAGAATATTTTTTGAACACAATCGTTGTTTTGAGTTATCACAGCACCTTGGATGCCACATATGTTCCATGAGCATTTGTCGTGTGCCTCGTGCATGCCAGGTGCTGTGCTAGGTGCTGGCACTGACAAAGCCTCTTGCAAATCCATGTGGGTGCCTGTGACTGCTATATTTCAATATGGAGCAGGTAGGTGGGGAGCAGTGTTTCTACCAAGAGAAGGGATTCATCATAATGGCTTGCATAATTTTCCAGTCTTACCCAGAGTTGCAGCCTACAGCAAGATCTTGTGGGAATCACAGGGCATACTTGTCCATCAAATGTGACTTTTTTTCCTTTAAAACAAAAGAAAGCTGGGCATGGTGGTGCACACTGTAATCCCAGCTCTTGTGAGACAGAGCCAAGAGGATTATGAGTTAGAGTTTGAGGCCAAGGTTACATAGAGAGACCCTGTATCAAAGAACCAAGGGCTGGGGATATAGCTATGTAGCTCAGTGGTAGAATGCTTACCTCTCATGTGTAAGGCCCAGGGCTTGATCCTCAGATCCCCAGCACAGAAAATAAAATAAGATAAAATGAAAAGCATAGAGAAGCATAAATAATATGATGTAAAAGGGTTCAAGTTCACAGTGGATTATGAGAAGGTCAAGCAGCATTCTGGGAGTTGTTAGATATCAGCATCGATCAGGGGATTAGAAGACCTAGGTTTGCCTGGGTGCCATGGCATGCCTGTAATTCCAGCTACTTGGAAAGCTAAGGCAGGAAGATACTGAGTTTGAGGTCAGAGGCAGCCTGCACAACTTAGTGAGACCCTGTCTCAAAAAATTAAAAAAGGAGTTGGGGGATTGGGTGTGAAGCTCAGTGATAGAGCACTTACCTAATATGTGCAATGCCCTGGGTTTGATCTCCTAGTACTGAGAAAGAAAAGAAAGAGAAAAAGGCCTGGGTTTGAATCCTGCTTTTGTTATTCACAGCAGGGTGACCTCGTGCACCTCTCTGAACCTCATCCTTCTCTCCTATAAAATGAGGGTTGTAGGTACACAGTCTGCAAAACCCAGATCTGAAAATCTATCTGCCATGCATGTTTTGACCAGGAAAAAGAAGACTGGATAGCATGTGCCAGCAAAAGTTATTGGCAAATATCTTAATGTAGGAGGATCCTGGAGTCTGACGCATGAATTTATGACCTACTCTCATTTTACATATCAGAGTACAACTTCGAGTTTGACACAGTTTGGCCTAGCATTACCCAAGAACTTGCAGTAATAACATTATGTTCCACTATACGACATTGACACTACTGAGATCGCCAGAGCAAAAACAGCACTAAGTCCTTGGCTTGCTTAGTGCTGGCTATAATCTAACCAAATAAGCCAACCAGCTGCATCCTTCGTTTGTTGTAGCTACCACATTTGTTTCCAAAAGATAAAAAAGAAAGAAAGAAAGAAAGAAAGAAAGAAAGAAAGAAAGAAAGAAAGAAAGAGAAAAAGATTTGAGATGACCAGGGATTCCCTATCTGTCCTATGTATATTCACATGCAACTTGTGTTCTACATTCAAACAAAAGACCCATGACTCCTGCTGCTTTGCAGCTCCAGGTAACAACCTAAGCTGACCTTTCTTGGCCCCTGGGGACTCCGCCCTGGCACTGGCTCTATGGCCAGCAATCAAAAGGAATGACTATCTTGAGTGAATCTGGCAGTTTATCCTGCATGCTCTTTCTTCCAGGGGACAAACCTCACCTAAGAAATTTGCATATCAACTTGGTGTCTCCACAGTGTAGCTCAAGACTTAAGCAGAGCCTTGTCATGGCTTCTTTCCTCCCTGTACTCGCTATTCCAAAACTTAAACATGTTCCTCACCTCTCTTGACCACCCATGAAAATTTCAGTCTTAGCAGGTGATTAACTACTGAATTTCTAAGAAAAGTAGAAGCATTACAAGTGAATTTGCTTAACTTTCTGCCATCTTGCTCTACTTCCACCTATAAGCTTATTGCCATTTTCAGCAGGCTTTATTTGGTTTCAGGAAGACAAGTACCACTGTTCCTGTCATCCCTGAGCTTAAGTCCCTTTCCTCCCCTATACCTTCCTCTCCCTATCCCTGGCTCCTCTCCCTATCCCTGGCTTACTCTACAAGAATATTTACTATACTATATTTCAATGAAAACAATAAAACATAAACAAAAACTGCTATCCATTTTTTAATATGAGTTCTTTCTAAATACTACCCTATCACTTGTCATTGCATAACCAAGGTTCTAGTAAGAGTCCTGAGTCTATGCCAACTGCCAAAACATCCTCAGTTCCCATTAATTTTTTCACCCTCTGCAAAATAGCTTCGACCCTCAACACCAGAAATTGAAAAGATTCCTAGTGATCAAATCCAATGAAGACTTTCATCCCTTCCGTACTTGATCTCTCGGTAACCTTGGACACTGTTGCCCCTTCCTTTCTCCAAACTCTTCTAGCTTCAAGTCTTATTTTTCCTTTCAGATGGATGTGCGTAGCTTTTCTTCAATGACTTCTGTTTTGGTGCCTCCTTTTATTATTATTTTTGTCTCCCTTTATTATTATTATTATTATTATTATTATTATTATTATTATTATTTTCTGCCTATCTCTTAGCACTTGTTTACACAGATAAGTAATGCTTGTCAGTGAGTGACACCTCTGGGCGTGTGCTCCTCTCAGCCACATTGATTGTAGGCTTGACTGTGGGATTTGCTTTGGCTAATGGAACAGTAGCCCACTGGAAGCAAGCAGAGGTCTGGTAAGTGCTTGTGCATGGGAGTTTGACATCTCAGAAGACTCCCCAGAGACTGACCTGTCAACAGGGTGACCAAGATGTAGAACCAAGTGGAGCGAGAGAGAAAGAGAGATAGATTGAGACTCAACCATTCCAGCTTTCCAACTGAGCCCCCCAAAACCCACCAGATGAATTATAGTTTGTTGTTTTAAGCCAATGACAAGATTTTTTTGGTGATTGTTTTGCTTTTGTTTTTTAGACAAACTCTTACTATGAAGCACAGGCCAGCCATCTTCTTGCCTCCACCAAGTGCTAGGATTATAAGTGTGCACCACCATGGCCCGTGATAATATTATTTTTTTCTACTTTGTTTTTCTCTACTTTTTTTTCTACACACACACACACACACACACACACACACACACACACACACACTCACACGCAGTGCTGGGTACTGGAGATCAATTCCAGGGCCTCAGGCATGCTAAGCAAGCAGTCTACCACTGAGCTACATCATCAGCCCTTGGGTGGGTTGATACATAGTAATAGATAACTGAAAAAGATCCCTGTCCTCTGTTTGATTTCTTGTCCTATTGCATGTTCCTCCAAGCAATCTCATGTATTCCAGTTGATTCAGTGCCAATCATACCTTCTAATTCTTGCATTTCTATCTCTAGACCAAATCAGTCTTCTAAGATCCCGTTTCTTACTTAATGGGCATCCCCAACTTGAGTATTCCACAAATGACCTTGAATTCCCACACCAAAGCTTGTATTCTTTTGCAAACTGTTTCCACCTGCTATTCCTTTATCTGGGTTAGTGAGGCAGTAGGTACTCAAGGTAAAAACACAGAGTCTTCCTACCTAGTTTTAAAAAATTATTATTATTATGTTTTACAGTGCTAGGTATTGAACTCAGGGCCATGCACATGCTAGGCAAGCAAGCACTCTACCACTAAGCTATACCCCCAGCCTTTGGTTTTTTGAGGCAGAGTCTTGTTATATAGTCCAGACTGGCCTTGAACTTGCAACCTCCTCCTCAATCTCCCTAGTGCTAGGATTACAGGCATGTGCCAACACACTGGGCACATAAAAATTTCTTAATGTGCCACACAGCCTTTCTGACCTGGCCTATCTTTTATTTCCATCCTCACTTCCTTCTCTGTGGGAGCTATGGTCTAACTGAGCCAAATTCCTTGCAGTGCTGACACTAGCCATCTGCCCCATGCATATCTCAGCTGGTTTTCCTGCCCTGGCGGGCCTCCTCATCCCTGCCATCTGCAGGGTCCATCAAGGGCAGGTTTAAATGTCACATCCTCTGTGAAGCCCCCTTGCCTATCTTTCTGGGCAGAAACAGAGTGGTTGTCTTTGTTGTACACCATTAGGTTGTAATGACATGCTCAAATATCTGCCTCCCACCACCCTGTGCCACCTCTAATATATTCACAGAGTTCCCTCCATGTCAGGGGCTTGTTTTATTTTTGTGTTTGCAGCACCCAGCATAGTGTATGATGCATAACAAGTGCCCAGTAAATGACTGGGGAATACTACATTCTCTTTCTCCAGTGTCAATATTTTTTTAAAGTGTCTTAATGTTAACTAAGTTAGTGCTATGAATTTCCATGTACTAGACTAGCAGTGGAGACAGTGATATGCTTCAGGGACTGCCCAACATTACTTAGGATAATTTTGGTAACATCAAGTCATGGAACATTGGAACTAGTAATCAAGGAGGGAAAAGGTGAAGATGCAAAGTGGCTGGTCCAAGTTGGTGGCAGTGCCACTTTGGACCATTGCCTCCTGCACTCCTCACTTCTCCTTCCAGATAGGTGACTGCCTTCCTCCGCCATGGGCAAAGCCATCCTTCATTGGTGCCTCCTCTTCCCAATGCAATGACCACCTGCATGACAGTAATGTCTCCTCTGTGAACAGTACAAAGTTGGCAGTTGTTGTCATATAGATCTTCCCATTTTTCTTGTCTGAGGGGATCCTACACACTTCCCTCCCTTCTTTGGTTTAGTTTTCAACATTCCTTATCCTCCTGGTGAGATCCTTCTAAGTACAGATCTGACTAGGTCCTCTCTTGCTGGAAGCTTTCCATAGGCTGACCATAACCCTTGGATGAAGTCCAGAGCTCTTCTTAGCCCTTCTAATTCTCTAGTCTTGTTTCCTTCCACCTCCCCAACCCTGCTACTTGGGGATGCTCTATAGTAACTAGCAGTGTCAAAAGATAAGATACAGCCATTGCCCTCAAGTTGCTCACAACCCAGTGAGAAGAATGATGTATAATTCAACTTAAGTATGGGTTGGTGGAGATGAAAGTTTTTGGAAGAACCAAGGAAGGACAACCAGCTTATCCTGGGGTGGGAGATGTCAGAGAATACTGTGGAGGGAAAGTGGCTCCCTCTCCTTGCTCTGTTCCTAAAGGAAGCCCTTACAATAACTGGATCTCTTCAGGATTTGGGACCATTGAAGCTCTTTGTTCTCTGGTTTGAGGCTCTTTTGCCCCCCTTGGTCTGATGTCCCTCCCTGTTGGGATGAATTCCTGTGCCTATCAAGAGCTCAAAAGCTCCCATATTCTAGGAAGCCTGGTCTGCTGTCCCAGACAGCAAGAATCACCCCTTCTTTTTCTTTTCTACTTTTGTGTGTGTGTGTGTGTGTGTGTGTGTGTGTGTGTGTGTGTGTGTGTGTGTGGTTGTGCTGGGGATACAACCGGGGCCTCACTCTGCCACTCTATTACTAAGATATAGTCCTGTCCAGAATCAGTCTTTTCTTTATTCAGCCACCTACCATGAGCTCCTTGAGAACAAAGACCTTACCATGCCCCACAGGCTAATAGAAAGTATGGAAAATTGTAAGCATTCAATAAGTGCTTTCTTTCTTTTTCTTTCATTTTTTCTTTCTCTCTCTCTCTCCCTCTTCCTCCTCCTCCTCCCTTCTCTTTCTCTTCCCCCCTTTCTTCCTTCCTTCCTTTCTTCCTTCTTTCCTTCCACAAGGTCTCACTATGAAGCCTAGGATGGTTTCAAACTTGCAATCCTCCTGCCCCAGCCTTCTGAGTACTGGAATTACATGTGTGTTCTACCACACCCACCATCAATAAATGTTATCTAAAAGAATGGCTCAAGCCTAACTAACCTTGCTATTTTTAGACTAATTCTAGCCCTAGTGGCTTTGTTTTCACCGAGATCTGGAGCTTATTATCCTTGGCATTGCCAATGAAAGCTCCTATAGTATTCTGAGCTCATGGAGATGAAATAGGAATTTTATATATTGATTTTTAAACTAATATACTATCTGCTTACATAAGAGATACTGTGGGCTTAATGCTAAACATTTCATGCCACATATACATGATAAATGAAAAGGTATGGGAGAATAACCCAGGAATAATTTAAGAATAACATTTTCAGAAAAATAATTGAACCAATTCATATTCATATGTCATCTTTGTTAAAAACCCAAGGAAAAAAACCCAATAAAGAAATAAGTCTTTACACAGAGGCATCAAACCAAGGTACACTTTGATTGACAAAAGGCAAACTAAAGAGTAACTTTAAAGCAGTATAACTAATATGGAAAAAGACAATATCATGTGGGGATCTGTACTTTTAGACTATATAATATAATGGAACTTTTTAATGTAAAGGGATGTCATTAATTTTCTAGCAAAAACACTAGAACTTACAGTTTCAGCTGAGTTCTTTCTTTCTGTTTTTGTTTTTATTTTTGAGACAGGGTTTTGCTATGTAACCCACGCTTGCCAGGAACTTACTTTGTACCCCAGGCTGGCCTTGAACCTCAGTCTGTGCTACTGTGCCTGCTCTCCAAACAGGTTCTTTCTTTAATGAAAAAATTTACAGGGGAAGATTATGCCATTGTTGCATGATGTAGACAAAGTTTTTTACACTTTGGTTTTGGTGTTTTCTTCAGTATTTATATCCCTCTGTGTATTATTTATTTTTCTACATATCTTCAAAGGCAGTAAATCCATCATTTAAAGGTAAATGTATTATTTGGAGCTAGCCAAAATCATTTGGATGTAAATTTGGTAAATGAGGAAGTAGAATAACAGAATTTTTAGTGGAAAAAAAAGATATAGCCCTAGAGATATTATTTTTCTAGGACTTGCACATTGATTCTGAGTACAATTTCAAAAGATGAGTTCTACAAACATATCAAAGTACATCCTCACCACTGGAATTAGTGCACTTACTATCATATTTTAAAGTTCAAAACATTTGGAAGAAGAGACACATAGGGATCAAGTTTTAATAGACATTCTACAACTGTGGGTATTTTTCAGTTATTTTGGACGAGCGGGTTCTTCTCTTCTCCCTCCCCTGCAGCCCCCTAAGTATTGTAGTTTGATTCATTATGGGCTATTTTCCCAAACAGAGACTAACATTTACGTATTTGTCTAGGCAGTAATTCAGCAGAACTGTATGTCAGTTTGCATTAGTCTGAGCTTTTAGAAGAGGCGGCCTGTGCTCATTTCATGGAGCCTAGAAACCCTTTTTGTAATGGGTCATGTTGTCTTTGGTATTTTTTCTCAATTGCTACCTGCTGGCACCCACTCCATCTGTTAGTGCCCCAGCTCCCAGGTCTCTAGTACCTATCCACTGCCCTCTGGCTACTAGTAACTCAGGCCTGCCCTATTCCCCAAGGACTCAGACTGCCTTATTACCATTCTTTCTTATCACTGAATCAAAACGACCCACCTTTTAGAGACCATAAGCTCCACGAGGGCAGGAAGTTTTGCCTGTTTTATTCACTACTGTATCTTCAGCACCCAGAACCTTACTGGGAACCTTTAGGGCACTTATTGTTGAATGAATGACTAAATCTCTAGATTGGTTAGTTTCAGTTAGGTGTTGGGAAAAAAGCAACCCATTGAATAAATTTACATTCATCTGTGAATGACCCTTCTCTTGCCCTAAGGTATTTGCATACTTAAAGGGAAAGCTTGTGAATTTAAATTATTCTCATTGGGAAAACTTCAATAGGGAAGCAAATGGAAAGAAAAATGTTCCAGGCTTAAAGATAGTGGGTGTGGGTGGGAACTATGACTTAAGAAGGACAATTCTGAGGGTTTCTGATTTTCAAGGCCCTTCAAACCCTGCACCAGTACAACTTCTGAAAACTTAGGCTTCTTCATGGTGGCTTAGGACAATGACCAGGATAAGGAGGGAGAGTAAGCCAGAGAGGGGCTGCAGGGCTGTTTTTATGTTGTATACTGGCTGTACAATTTTCACTCTTTTTAGTGCATTACAAGAGGAAGATACCTAACCTCCTACTGAAATATAAAAGGGCATAGGGGACCTCCTCATAGTCACTTAATGCTATTTGTTGACCACGACTTAACTGTAATATTGCACTTTCACTGTATGTTAGATGTCACTTTTTTTAAAATTGTAAATTGCTTTGAAATAGATGCACACCTAATATTGAACAGGGACTTATTATAAAATACAATACATAATTTCATTTATGTCATACCATTTAAAAATGTACTGTAATATAGTTAAGCACTAGTGGTTTATTTCTAAACATTATGGTCTGTCTTTAACACCTCTCTCTTTGCCTCTGTCTATCATACAGACGTGCGCACGCGGGCGTGGACACACACACACACACACACACACACACACACACACAGCATCTCCCATATGCTTACGTGGAGGGATATAAACTCAGTGGAAATGGAAGGCTAACCTCAGAATGGTGATTCTTGCTTTATGATCTGAGACTATAAAAAGGTAGAAGTTGATTTTTAGTATTTTCACATTTTTTAATGCTAGAATTCTTTCTGTGGTGTCAATATTCTTTCTAATTATCTGTAAAGTACTTGATTAAAATGTTTCTTAAAACAGTTATATGGTGAAAGAAAGTCAAAAGCTGTGCACTATAATCAATCACAATACAATGTAACAAATATGCATAAAATAAGGAAATATTGTATTAAGTCTAGGGTAATCAAACTTAGTTATTGAATGTCATAGTAGTTACATAATGAAATAGTCGTGGTAGCTCTTTTGTCCAAACAGAAATATTGTGATTCCAGGCTTAGCACTACAGGTAATGTAACCATCAAATAGTGAATGAGATAAGCATATTTTGCATAGTTTTGCATTTTCTCAGTTATTTTGGAACCCAGTAGTCGAAAGTCGCTCTACTCAGTCATAGATCAAGCATTGGTTGATACAAGTTCCTTCCCTGATCTAAAAATAAGTGCAATATTTAACCTAATAAAACAATCTTAAAGTTTATAACTATTGAAGGTATATAAATTATACTTGGTCAGTATTTTGTTTATAAAAGTGCTTAGATGCTCAGTAAATGTATGAATACCTATTTCCTAAAAATTACAAAAAAAAAAAAAAAAAAAAAAAAAAAAAAAAAAAAAAAAGAAAAAAGAAAAGAAAAAAGAAAGAGAAAAGAAAAAGAAAAAGAAAAAGAAAAATCTTTAAGGTTAATGTTCATTTTGCACCAGTAAGAGAAATAGAGTAAAAGGTCGGATATTTAAGGCCAGAAGAGCATGTACAATATACAAGTGCCCTATTGGCCAAAGTATGATTAAAAACATTCTAGTTCTGACACGTTTAATAATGGGCACACATGCTATTGCTTTGTTTCATAACCGTTGCGCTCTCCCCCTTTCCTGGCATGCTAACAAATTCAACAAAATCAACTCCACCTTGCTAAACTTTCTGATTTAGAGGTGGATCAGCCTATCCTATTACTAAGGAGGTAGAAAAAGCAATGCAGAGAAGCGGGAATGAATCTTTTCGAAGCGGGATGTGTACATTCTAGAGAATTTTATGTGAGAAATTAATTTCAAGTTGAAATCTAATCACAGAAGAGACCTCCAAACACCTCCAGCCACAGTTGTCCGCTCAACGCTGGAAACCCCTCGCCGTGGCCACGGACCGCTGCCGGCTCCGAGCCTCCGCTTCCTGCCCCAGGGCGGCGCACCCTGACTCCGGGAAGGTGTTGCGCGGGGAAACGTGGCACCCTCTCCAGGCAGTCCGCGCTCGGGGCGCCGCCGCCAAGCGCTACGAGGATCCCAGAAAGAAAGACTGCACGGCGGCCGCGCACCCGCCAGCGGGGAGAGTCGTCCGCAGGGTCGGCGCCCCCCGAGGACGGGAAGTGGCGTCCAGCCTCCCCTCCGCAGCCGCGCCGCCCCCTTTCTCTCGGCCTCTCCTCGGGCCTCCGCCACCCCGGCCGAATTCTTGCATAAATTATGCCAGGCGCGCCTGACGTCAGGTGGCGGTGCGCGGGCGCGGGCGCGGGCGCGGCGCGGAGCTGGCGGGGGCGCGCGCGGCCTCGGAGCCCCGGGCGCGCGCGGGCCGGGCGCGCGCAGGCGCTGGCGTGCTGGGGCCGCGGCGGCGGCGGCAGCGGCGGCGGTGGCGGCGCGGGGGTTGAGCCGTGGTGGTGCGGACGCGCTCGTGCTCGGGAACTATCGGATTAAACTTGAATCGAGTGAAATTACACAAAGGAGCGCCGCGGAGGAGGCGGCCCGGGGACCCGGAGACCCTGAAACTCGCCAGAGCCCCGTCCGCCCCCGGCCAACTCCGCGCCCGTGGATTCAGCCCCCGGCCGCGGCCGCCGAGCCAACTCCGGAGCCTGCTCTGCGTTTTGTTTTTCCCTCGGCGCAGGGCAGCGGCGGCGCCCGCCCGACCGACCCGGTGAGCGCGAGAGTTCGCGGAGCCCCCGGGAGGGGCGGCGGCGGCAGGAAATCGCTCCGGGCCGGGCCGGGGCCGCGCGAGGAGTTGGGAGCGGGGAGTTGGGCGTGTGCGGGCGAAGGGCGCTGGCGGCGGGGGCCGCGGTCGGCACCGGAGCGCAGCGCCGCCCGCGCCCGGTCGCCGGTGTCGCCGCCCGCGGGTCCCGAACCCGCGCCCCGAGCGCCGCCCGGCGCCCCAACTTTTGCCTGCGTCCGCGGGACCGGCGGCGGCGGGGGCGCGCGGTGCGGCCGAGGGTCACTTCCTCGCATGTAAATGGCTTTTTGTTGTGCTGCCGGCGTTGGGGGGGGGACGAGGGACCGGAGGGAGCGTGTCTGCGCGCGGGGGAGCGCGAGCGCGTTTCCTCCCGCCGGCGCCGAGCACGAGTTGCCGGCTCCATTCTAGAGAAAAGGGAAGGAGGAAAAGTTGGGCTCCAACTCCAGCGCGAGCGGGCCATGGGCGCGCGGGCGCAGGGCGGCTGAGCGGCGGCGGCGGCGGCTCGGGGACGGCGGCGACCCCCGCCTCCCGCCCCCGCCCCCCGCGCCGGACCGACCACGCCGCGCTCGCCGGGAGCGGCGGCCGCACCGGCGCGAACAAAGTGTGTCCCTCCCGGCGCGGTGGCGCCAGCCCGCGCGGGGACGACCACCCGGCGAGGTGGGTCGGCGGCAGGGAAAGTGCGCGGGGCGCCGCGTGGGGCGGGGGCAGTGCAAACACGCGGCGCGGGGGGCGTCCCAAGCCCAACCGGTGCCAGCCGCGGGCGCAGAGTTGCGAGCCCGTAGCCCGGGGCTCCCGGGGCTCCCCAGCGGCTGCCGAGAGCTAGAGGAAGAGAAGAAAGGGAGCCGGGCCGGGACGGGCGCGGGGAGGCGCGGCGAGTAGGGGACCCCACCTTGCCGAGCTGGCCTGGCCGGTGGCGGCGCCTGCATAATAGCGACTTTAACCCCTGAACGCAACTCGGTTCCTCTGTTTGCTCCCCGCCCGCCTGCTGGGGGTCAGCGACTGTGGGGGGGGGGTCACCAGGTGGCCCCCGAGTTGGCCCGGGTGCGCTCTGCCCCCGCAGAGAGCCGCGGCTCGGAGCGTGAACGGCCGAGGTGGCTGGAGGCCAAGCGGTCAGCGGGGAGAGGAAGGAGGGCGGCGGGGGACGCGTTGTTTGTTTGGTTCGCACCAGGGACTGGGCTCGCCGGGGACTCGGGGCTCGGGCGGGGGCGCAGGCATCGGGTGGGTTGCGTTGCTGGGCGGGCGCGGCGGTGCGGGGCGAGACCTGCCGAGGAGTGGGCGGCGGACCCGCGGCTGGGGTGGAGGGGTCTGGTCAGGAGGCTCCAGGGAAGGAGCCGTCGGCCCCGAGCAGCCATCATTACCGAGCCGCCTTTCTGCGGATGGCTCTGCCTCGAGTAGCCCCGCGCCGTGGGAGTGCACCCCAAACTCCCCGCCGGCCGCCCGCTTTGTGAGCGCCCCCGTGGAGCGGGCGGCTCGGGGAGTGCTCTGGCTAGGGTAGGACGGTTTTCCGGGAGGTCACTTTTAGAGACTATTCACGCCTCGGTTTTAAACTAGTTTTTTTCTTCCCTCTTCTGAACAGACAATGGACAAAAGAAAAGTAGCAACCCACATGGAGAGTTTCCTTTTGAATTGCTAGAATTAGATACACTATCCAGCTCTCCACTTGCTAAGTATACTTTTTAGTTTCCCATTATATATTATCTAGCAATCGATTTAAATAACTTACTTAAACAGTATCTTCTGTGCTCGATTTCTGGAATACATTAAGTATCTTAGTTTATTTTTTAAAGGATTATGTGAAGGCCCCGATTTTTATTTTCTAAAAATTTTAGGTTTAAGCCGTCTTTGCAGTGTGTGATACCTTTCTAAGGGGTTGACTCCTATTTTCTCCAGATTCTCTTTCAGTAAGAGGGGGAGGTAGTCATATGTAATAATCAATAGGGGAAAAATACATGTCTTTATTTCCTCACAGATTTATTCTAACGATGACAAAAAATCTTAGTGACTATGACCATAGCCGCATGGGTACCTGATTTATCCCAGTTATAATTACATTCAGATTGCTGTAATGTCCAAGTGCTGATGATTCTTATATCAGAAATAACTTGAGCACTGATTTTATGAAGTTGAATTCTTGCCCCGGCCCCCAGAGTACATCTGTCGCGCAGTGTTTTTGTCTTGCTGTTGCACAACAGAAGCCCTCCAGTCTTTACCCTAAAATGGCAGCTTTCATTTGACTGGGGCCCATTCATTGACAATGATAATAAAGAGGCTGAAAGCTAGAAGCTTGGGGCACGAAGTAGGACTCCCTTGTCTTTCTAGGTGATAAGTAGGAGACATTTTAAGTCTTCCAGTTTGCTCATGAAAAGTTTATTTTCCCCGAAAAACTGTACTACAGGGATAAAAGTTACAAAGTAAGAAGAATCTGGAAATGGAAAACGGCTTGAGAAGCAAATTTGAGCTAATTTTTAAAAAATTGCCCAACTCTGGAAATATGGCATTCATATTCTCATACCCACCTCCCCCCACCTTGATTAAGGGATATAATGGATTTTTGCCAGGCTTGTAACAGGTGAATATCCTCAGCATGACACTCACGAATTGAGAGTGTTTTCTGGCACTGTGGGTTTTATTATTTATATTCTCTTGCTATTTTCTATTTTTTCCCCTTTTCTGCAAATCACAAAGTTTGATGAATTCTGTCCTGGGTTTATGCTTTCAAGATTAAAATGAGTTTCTAGGTAACAAATGAATTATTATTATTATTTTAAAAACCTGGTATGTGAATTCTAAACTCCAGTTATATTGACTTAATAGAATTATTTTTAAAGTAGTTAAAAATTACTTTCTCTTCTGTGTCTTAACATGGAAGGCAGACTAGAGAAATAATAAAGAGTGGGTCTATAGGTGATAGTGTAAAAACATAAACAATTTCCTTTTCCAAGGAAAAAACTTTTTCCTCTAAGTCAAAAATATAGAGGTCAAATTTAAAATAATATAATGAGAGCTTAGTTTTTAAAATAATACTTTCATAGATTCACCCTTACTTGGTCTGCGTTTTTTTTTTCTTTCTCTCTCTCTTTCTTTCTTTCTTTCTTTTTTTTTTTTCCTTTTGTTTCATTTTGTTTTTTGAGACAGGATCTCACTATGTAGCACAACCTGGTCTGGAATGTAAGCTGTGTAGCCCAGGCTCACCTCGAATTTACAATCCTACTGCCTCATCCTTCTGAGTGCTGGGATTACAGGCATGTGCCACCATACCTGGCTTTTTGGTCTAGTTTTTAATCAGCTTGACTTACAGGAACATTTCCAAAACTTTTTCCCTCATGAGAGCCTTTTCTATGAGCCTTACTTTTACTGAGGTAAAATGTACATCATGAGAAGTACCTTTGTAATACTTAATGTCAAGGAAGCGTTACAACATTTTCTTCATGTAGATGCAAAGTCAGTAATTAAATAGTGATAGCTTTTTAGCAGTTAGGTCAAAAGAACAAGAATATTTTCATATATGTACCTGGTTTGTGACCCATAGAGCAATACAAGTGTTAAGTTTAGGATAGTTTTTCATATCTAGGATTATAACATTTTACTTGCTGTGCATTGTAAAGTTTGCTTGTCATCTAGTCACCATCCATTTAATTTTCTTCCAGCAAAACTTAGCAAGCCTCTACCTGTAAAACAGTGTATAAGAGGCAGTCCTATATAGCAGGAGAGAGATGACTTTCTGCAAGGAACCAAATACTTGCCTGTGACTCTTAAGATGAATTTTGCAAGCAGTAGTTATCGTTTATCCTTCATTATCCAAATACAGCCTTTTAGGTTTGATAGCAGACACTACGGCCATCTTATAAACATCTTACTATAAATAAGGTATTGTAAGAATAAAAATGCTTAATCAGGGCAGAGCAAAGTATGTGACTACAAAGAAATGGCTTTTAAAACTTCATAAGAAAGTAATTCACTTTCAGAATTCATAGATTTCTATAAGTAAAACAAGTAGGCAGATGAACACATATACAAGTTGCACACTTGAATTCACTGAAAGGGATGGAGAAGGAACATTTTGGGTGATAATGCAATGATGTCAAGAGTGTATTGACCCTGTGATTCTGAATTGTCTTTTTCAAAGAGACATATTTGTGTATGTCTTAAAAGTGCTGTTCTTATGACATTCAACAGTCAGAATTTAGCAATCTGTCTTCATAGATTTCTGCAACCATTGTAGCTTCATTAGTTTGGGAGATGAGATAGTCTTTTTTTGAGAAAATTTTTATTATTTAGTCTTTAAAAATTTGACATTGGAAGATGACTGATATTAAAATATAAAAGATTGAGAGTAAATGATTGCTTAGTTTTTCTGTAAAATGTAAAGATGGAATGATTTATTTCAATTTGAGTATCAGTTTGCAATTATGGCAGAAGTTCATAGCTGATTGTGGTGGTGGTAAAGAGCAAAGATGGTCACTAAGAATACTATTGCGTGTTTTATCAAAAAAATTTAAGTGAAGTTACACTTGTGTATAAAAATAAATAGAAATTGGTAATCACAGTGATATTTTCAAATAGAAATTTATTTAAAAATCTTTGGATATTTAGAATGTGGAGACCTTAGAGAACTAGTTGAACTTTCTCACTTTATACATTAAGAACCCAGAGCTCAGAGAAATTAATTAAATGAGCTGCCTCTGGCTGGTCACTCAGCTTTTGCAGAGCTCACCTTGTCACAGTTCTTTTCTTGGTGCCTAGTACAGTGCTGTGCAGGAGAGGAGCCAGGTTTGTCTTTGTTGGATGACTGAACTGGCTCTGGGAGAGTCTAGTTCAAAAGTAACCTTCTGGCTTTAGGATCCTGTAGCATCTGAGAACATATCTCTTAATGGTGTTCTTAAGCCAGCAATAATTTGCCTCTGCTGTGGTAGAGTTTCCTTTCTTTTCTTTTTTTTTCTTTTCTTTTTAAACTATGAATATCCATCTATAAAAAATACAGAGATAATTATTCCAAGGTTTGATTACTGTTTTCAATTTAGAAGTATGTATTCATTACCATAACTAGATTCCTGTATGCTTTAAACTAATGTTAGGCGACTGCAAACATGATTGATTTCTGAGAGAAGTGTGTGTGTGCGCGCACGCGCTCACGCATGTGTCTATTTTGTTTTTACTTTGGAAATGGAAAGTATTCTTTAGAAAATAAAAATAATATAGACTGTTAATAATGATAAGGGAGAAGGATGTAGCAATCCACTCCCGAGGCAATCCTGAAACAATCAGCCACTGAAAACTGTATGAGGATTGCTCTGAGTTGGACTAGACTCTGGCATCTAACAACAACAACAGCATTAATGATGAAATGTAACTTGGTGGAAAAAGGCTGATTGGTTCTCAGACTTGTTTGCTTAATGTGGAATCAGACACTTTTTCTAGTCACCAGTTGAGCCCCATACTACCTGTGTAGGCATGAGGCTTGGCCCTGCTGCCAAGTGAATCTGGTCTCTGGTTAATTTCCATTTCATCTGTTTTTTTGTTTATCCATTTGGCTATTTGAAAGGTACAGTGGTACAAATTGAGGACACAGTGGTGGCAAAAGATGATTTGGTAGACCTACAAAATATAGAGCTGCTATAAGGTTGTAGGTACTGTGTAGTGGATACTGGGAAGAGTGAGAGCTTACAGCTTTTGGATTCAATGCTGTGGGGGGGCCTTACCCCTTGGGAATTGACTTTAGCACTGCCATCCACATGAAGGTAGAAGAAAAGGTAGAAGGGCATTCCAGTCAGTGCCAGGTGCCTGGAGGAGGCCGCATGTTTGTGACCTTCACAGAGTTTTGAGATGAGACCCAAGAGGCAGGAAGTATCTAGCTTGGTTTTACAGGATATGGAATTTGGGACTTTTGAAGAAAGTTGTAGGAGCCACTGATGAGAGTTAATTAGTCAGTTTTGACTTGGGCAGAATTGTGTTTTGAGGAAAATTGAGTTGGTGGGTGGGTAGAGTAAGAAGAGGTTGAACATATCTTGTCAGCGTTTGTTGTGATTCATGGGATGTGGAAATAGCAATGATTTCGACAAGGTTGGTGGCTATGGGGATGGAGAGAGAGAGACAGATTTGAGAACTATTTAGGAGTTTCAGTGAATCAGATTTGAGGATAGGTGTGTTCTGGGAGAGAGGTCTCAAGGGATGGAGGTTTGAAGCACATTGCCTGGTTGGCTGGTTGGTGATGATGCTATTTGTGGAGGCAGGGAGCACCTGACGGGGATCAGATTTGAGGAAGAGGATCATGAGTTCTTGGACATATGACTGAGATCACTGATACTGATAATGGGCTGTGATAACCATTGTTTTTTGCCTTCATTCCATTACTAGTGGCTTTCCATACTTTCTACTACTTCCCCCCCCAAAAAAAGTATGATGAGCTCAGCAGGGATTGCTGGTAGACTTGGAGAAGTGGGAGAGGGAAGGAAACCATTGTTGCCTGTCAATATGCAGCACTTTGCTGTCCCACCCATAGCCTAATGTGTAGCTGCTACATTGTAGCACTTTGTAGGAGTTTGTTCATTACAGACTCAGAGGAGAGTCCTGTAATGAACAAACAGAACTTGCTATATTTTCTTCTGTCTCTTTCCTGGAGACTACTTTCTCTCACTAGTTAGCTATGTGGACCAGGTCTTTGGCCTCCCAGGAGATAGCTAGCTGGTGCCACCTGCTCTCAGAGCTACACTTCTCACTTGGAGGGAGTTAATTGTGTTTTAGGAGATGGTTGTAGTCCTACGTGGGTGTGGTAGGAATGAATACATTATTTAAATAGTGGCGGAGAAAATAATAGCTTTGGTCAGAACACCTACCTGATTTTTGGTGGAGTATGTATAAACTAGTTTAATATGTAAATTACCTGCAAAGCCATTTGGTTCAATTATTATAGAAAGCAGAGTATCCATCATGGTTGCCAATGGCAAATGAGAGGTGCTGACTGACAAATTCAGAAAAACTTCTGGATTGCAGACTTTACTATTATATATCATAAGCTATGAAAATCCTAATTATTAACCTTGAAACACATTTTTTTGTTGCCTTTTTATTTTTGTGGTACTGGCTGGATTGGCACAATTTTTTTGAGGAAAGTGTATTTTTGTTTTTAATCTATCCACTTTTGGGGGGGATTACAGATTGGATTTTAGTTTTGGGTTTGCTTAAAGATGTCCTTCCTGGGACTTCAGTGTCTTTAATGAGGGGTCTGGTTCAAAGGTACTTTTGTTGCCACTGTATGTCCCCCTTGGACCTTTCTGGTGGCCATTATAACACTGTCAGGTCCACCAGAGTTTTTCCTGTCTCCTTCAAGGGGGTAAGATTGTGTGGCTTTATAGGCTAATGTAGGGACCAACTTTGGTTGTAGGGACATGAGACATTTATCTTCACCTCTAGAACCTCCTACTTCAGCCTTCTGAATGCTGGAATTATTGGACCACTAGTGATTTTGAGCAATTATTTGAACAAACTGAAATTCAAGATAAGTAATGTCTCCGGGTGTGGACTTGTACAGAACCTTGGTGTGCTGGCTTCAGTTTCAGACAGCCTTGTGTCAACTGGTCAGTGGAAGTTTATCTCTAATAATATTTCTTTAACTTGCTAGTTAAAAAATCTAAAAAACTCTTTAGGTACGCTCTCCTTTGCTCCCGTCAGCATTGTGTTCTTATGGCTTGAGAGATCATTTCTACCTGCCGTGGTGCTGGGACGAAATGCAAAGGGGCTTGTTATGCTCCTGCAGTGTGGTTTTTAGGGGAGGCATGAAGGGGCTGCTTATGTGGGGCCAGCCTTCACTCCTGGCTTCAGCAGTGGTGGACTGAGGAGGTAGTGGAAGTCTTGTGGCTTATTTGAGTTTTCCACTATGTACTTATTTTATCAGTGCGGGGGTTGGACACAGAACCACTGCTACTGAGAGGGACTCCATGTGACCTGTGTTTCCATTCCCAGCCTTTGTGTAGGAAAAGGAAGGGAATTAGACACATGTGTTAGTATTGACACGTCACCTACTCTCTGTGGTATTCTCAACTTAAAACAGAGATTTCCACACAGTATTTGTGTGCATCTAAAAAAGGGTCTCGGATACCTTAGTAATTAATTTTCCTCTTAGTTGTGCAGCAGGTTTAGGGGGCTACTTTCTCCTTTTAAATAGTATACTTGTCCCCTGTTTATCCTTTTGAGAGAGATGACAAACATTTTAGAAAGCTGTTGATATTTAAGGCATAATTATAGATGTGCATATTATTTCAACACACCTAAAAAACATTAAACATCTTTAATATAATGTGGATAATAGTGTATAGGTAAATAGTGAGAAATCCCTTGAAAAATTATAAGCGTGCTTTTAGTAATTTCCAAGGCAATGCCTGCCAGCACACTGAGTAATGCAATCAGTTTGAGCACAGGTATACCAAAAGTTAAATAAATAAATAAAAAGCTTTAGTTTATGATGTATTTTGAAGTGTGCAGGCCTAGTAATTATTTATGGGTTGAACTGGCATTGTATTGAAACTGTTAACCCTAGATCCTTAGAGTGAACTTTTGAAAAGGTCTCTGTGATGGTATTTTGTATTTTTGTGTACTTGACCTTGTTTGTGCTTGAAATTTTGCTTTGACCAATTGCAGGTGTATTGATCTTGTCAGAAAATTCATGCAGACTCATCCTGAGAATTTCAAAATCTTACGATGGGGCAGTGAAGTAAAATAGCGCAGAAAGAATAAAACACTTAAAATATGACAGTCATAACCATGATGGCTAACAGTTGTTGACCATCTGCCATTGCCTAGGTATTAGGCTGAGTGGCTTGTGTGTATGTGTGCACACACGGAAGATTGAACTCAGGGCCTCACACATGCTAAACATAGGTTCTACCCTTGAGCTCCACCCCCAGTCTATGCTGAAGGTTTTAATGGATCTTTTAACCTACTTATCAGAACAATTCCAGGTGTTAGGTAGAATCATCATTCCTGTTTTACTGATGAGGAGACCAGGGGCTGAGAGGTTAAATTGCCTAGGGTCATACAACTCCAGTGGGTGGTGGAGGAGGAATTTTAATCCAGATTGTCCATATTCCAGAATCTGCATGCATAACCTTGTGGGGCTGTGGCTACCCAGACCAGCTCTGAAAAGGTTGCGTCAAATGAGCAGGGGTGCTTAAAAAATACCAGCAACACCTTGTAATCATGTGCCATACCCATTTGTTATATCCTGTAGTCCAGGTTACTTGTGTTTGTAATGCCTCTATTTGTGCTTGCCATAATTGTGGAGTGTCTTGGGGTGTCTTGGCACCTATGATGACCCAGGTCTGTGCCTTTGACCTTTAAGACCCTTCCTCTCCCATGGAGAGGAAGGGAATAATTGTTCTTGTGGTGGCTGAGAACTTGAACTCTTACATCAGACAGACCAAGGTGTGAATCATAAAAATGAAGATAGTAATAACAACCAACTGCCCAAGGGTATGTTGAAGATTAAATGGGACACTCTACCAGAAGCACTTGGTAGAGCATATGGCATATTTATTGAGCAGTTATTATTTTTATTAGCTGACTTTTAATCATTGAACCTAGCAAACCATGTGATTTGATTTTGTTTTTAATTAAAAACATCCCCAAACCATAATCCTAAATTATGGCTAGAGAAGAATAAGTGGCCTGCAGTGGTGATTGGCGACATAGTTTTCACTTCTCTGCAGCAGTAGACATTTGAAAATTAATAGCTATGTGTACCTTTGTTCAGTGGAATGACCAGGTGTTACTTTCCTGGACCTGTTGTTGATTACACTGAGGTGATTCAGTTGTCTTTGGTCCTGACAGTGACAACTTTGAGGAAGCAATTGTCCTTTAGCTGTAAGGAGGTTATCTGCTCTTGAGTTATGGTTGTCTTTCTAGAGAACTAGTCATTCCTTCTTTTCCCCACATCTGCAATTCCCTAAATAGTAGTTGGTGGTATTCTGGATGATCAGTGGCATGGGTGTATTCGGTTGGTTCTGAAATATTAGTACTTTCTAGTTCCGACAAAGACCACAGAGTGTTCATGAGATCTGTAGGAACTCCAGTGCCTCAGGTGTTAGAATGCTTGGTTCTGTTCTCATTTCCCACTTCTATTTACTGTGTAAGGAGGAGACAAGGTGTGATCTCAGCGCAGAGTAGGCTTGGAGTCTGGGATTTCCGTGACAGCTACAATGTGACAAGATTCCTTTCCTCAGGAAACAAAACAAGGAGGTGGCTTCCTGAGAATTTCACTGCTGCCCAAACTGGAACAGAAACAGAAGAGTTGGAATGTGGACTTTTATTTTATTTTATTTTCATTTAAAAGTGACTAAGAATCATAAAATAAATGGGGCAAGATGCGAACAATTGATAAATGTGAATTTAAGGGAGATCCTTGTACTATTTATTGCAAGGTTGAAATTGTATCAAAATCAAAAAATTTTAAAAATGGTGATTCCAAGGGATTAATCTGACTAACTGGCATTTCTGAAGCATAGACTTTGGGCAAGTTACCATTTTGCTAAGCGATTTACACAAACTATTTTCACTGAATGCTGAGGTAGAATTAGTCAAAACACAGAGGTAAGAACAGTACTTGCCATTTTCCCGCAGTGAAATGGAGTTTCAGAAATTAATAAATTTGCCCAAGATCATAGCTTTAAGTGGGTCTAGTTGACTCAAATCAGGACAAGCGCATTTAACAGCCTTTTGTAGTAACTACTTTGTAGCAATTGCTTTGGGTGATCCCATCAGAATAACCTAGATCTGAGAGGAGCAGGAAGAACATAGATGGAGATCTTACACACCTGTGCTTTCTAGAACAGTTCCCAGAAGAAATTGAGAGGCTGAAAGTTGCCTATTAACGGATTATAGTCAGTGAGGCCCCTTTGCCTCAGATGCTGAATCTTATCAGTTGCAAACACTTCAACCTAAAAGGCACAGCTCACTGCAAAACTTACTAGTGTGCCAGCCCTGTTTTCATTGATCAGTCCAAGAGACAACCAGCATTAAAGTATGTAGCTTATTGTAGAATTGGTTCTCTCAGTTTCTCCCTAGTGTTTTTTTTTTTTTTTTTTTTAATAGAATTCTTTCAGGCTCTTTTTCTTACCACCCAGAACTAGAGGTGCCCAGCATGCTGCTTAGGCTTTGATTCTAGCTCGGGTTCCTTGTATACATATTAACTTGTGTGCATATGTAGCCCCCATGCAGTCACTTGTAGACTGCTTCTGCTAACACGCAGGACAGCAGGCCATCTTCTACATTCATATACACAGCCTAGGACAGTCATGTGCCATGCAATGACATTTGGTAGGGGAAGGACTGCATAAGATTATATTGCCTAGTGATGTCATGGTCGTCTTTGTGCCAGCACACTTTTGGTTGTTCACACAATGATGACATCAATTAATGAAGCAGTTCTTAGCACATATTCCTGTTGTTAAGTGATATGTGACTGTTCTCCAGTAGATGTGGAATTCAGGTGTGTAAATCAGTAGACTTATATGTGGTGTTTCTTTGCCAGGGGACTTTAAAAGAAATGATAAAGTCCTAAGTTCAAATATTACTTTGCTTCATAGAAATAGTCTGTGATGATTCATTCCTGGATTTTGTATATTTATGTATATATTTCTCATCACAATGAAAAATTTCACTGCATAGCCCAGGCCTTCTACTCCAGATCCTCCTGCCTTAGCCTCCCAAGTGCTGGGATTACAGGTATATGTCACCTCAGTTGGCTCAGTTTTGTTATTTTCGGTGGCTTAACATTTTAATCTTTGTCTCCTTTGTGCTGATTTTCAGAGTTATATTTGTCACCTGAATTACCATTTTAAGTTTTCAATTTTTCCACTTATTAAAAAAATAAAAATAACCTGGTATATGAAGCAAATCTAGTTTATAAGGAACCCTGCAGCTAGTCTGGGATGCTAAGACCCATTCCATTTAGTTGCTAGCATCCAGCAGGAAAAGGAAAACTCTGTTTTATATGCTGTCAGAAACATTAATAAGGACAAAATTGAATGAAATAGGTAATTTCCTGATGCTGTTGAGCACACGGGCTGTGACACTGCTGGAGTTGGATTGCTGACTGGCAGGCCATGCTACTACCATGGTGCAGCTGGATCTGCATTTTAGCTGCTGTGCATCTGTTGTCTGCATGTAGTGAAAGAAAGGGGATGGACAGTCCTTTGAGCCAAACTCAGGCTTGTTTCCAGCCATCAGAGTGGTTGACAGTTGAGGACTGTTTGTCCATACCTCTGGATGTTCAGAACCCAAGGAAATGCTTGCATCACTGGAATTATCCTTTACGAATCACTGCACAATAACTGTACTACTAATAATACCTTCATTAGACCAACCTATAAAATAATTCTTTACCTGCTTTTAAAAGACTGCTTGGGCCATCTATTGAATCTACCCATGATTTGACTTGTTTCACATAGTAGCCACTAAGGGAGAAGTGAGAAAACGGGTCTTATTCAAGGTAGTAAAGCAGTAACTCCTTATAAAATTTGCCTGAGCATCTCTTACTAAAAATAGAGTCCTCAATGGCAAATCAGATTTACTGAGTTAAAATTTCAGTGGGTTCTCTAAAAATTTGAATTCTTATTCAGATGCTTCTGATGTATGCTGGAGGTTGTTGTTGTTGTTAGGTGCTGTCCAGTCAGGTCTGACTCATAGCGACGCTGTGTACAACAGAACAAAAACATTTCCCAATTTTATGTCAGGCACACGGTCTTTTTTATGTTTAAGCCCATTTTTGGACTTAAAAATGGTCTTAAACAGTGTCAATCTATCTAGTCGAGGGTCTTCCTTTTTTCATTGACCTGCCACTCTCCCAAATATGATGTCCTTCTTCATGCGTGTTTCTGGTTTTCATGATAGATGTACAAAAGTTAATAGATCTGATAAGCAGCAGTACCTGTTGTGGGACCACCCTTTGCAACCCAGTGTTATTTCCAAGGACAATATAATGTTTAAAAAGAGAATCATGTGAAAGATAATTTATTAAGTGGACTTGCAGGGCTTGTTAACATACTTTTGTGTAAGAAACATGCTTTTGTAGAAGGCATACTGGAGGCACGCATGTGTAGCCATTTCTTCGGCCTTCACTCACTGTCCTTTCCAACTTATTCCTTCCTGAGCACCCACCCTCTTGACATGCATCCTTCTGGATTTTGGTGGGGAGGCTGCCGGGGCCCTGAGCATTCCTCTGGTTTTCCTTTAGTTTTCATATCTTCTCTCTCTGCTCCCGTGATTCTTGGGCTTTTGTTCATAGCCTCAGCTCTTGTTTCCATGTAAACAACTCTTAAAGTTGTATTGTTCCAATATCACCTCAGCTTCACTCGTCAGGTTCCCAGCCTGAGACTGAAGTCACTGTAAGCCCTGCAGAAGCGTAATGAAAGCACAAAGCTCCTCTCCCAGCTTTTTCCCTTGACCTAGTCTCTGCATCCTGGCTGCCCTGGGAAGGCAGCTGCTGGGCTGGGCACCCTCTACCACTTCAGGGTGTGCCAAGTCCTGTGCACTGGGGTCCCTGTGCCCACCCTGACACTGTGTGCTGTTAGTATAGTCCCAGGCCTGCTGCCTGCAGGGTGTGGGGGGGAAACGACAGAGTGACAACCCATGTTTGGGGGGACTTCCCTTGCTTCCTTCCTGCTCCTCCATGGGGACATCCTGAGTGGCATCCATGTCCTCAAGACCTTGTCACCCTGAGCTCCTGCTTCTTAGCCCTCTGAAGGGTGTCCCCAGAGCTCTGATCCTCCAGGCTGCGCTTGTGGGGCAGCCTCCATAGATGAGGCCTCTAACCACAGCTGGGCTGGGTGGTTTGATTTAGGGGTTCTCTATCTTAGGTAGTGTGAGGTAGCCATGGTGCCAGCCCCTGGTTGCCCCTGTCAGGCTGCTTCAGAATGTGGGTGGGAAAGAGGAGGTAAGTTGTGGCTACTTTTTTCCATGTTCCTGCTATTGGACTGGATCATAGTTATCATTAGGTACTAATGGGACGCAATGGGTTAATTACTGCTATTGTAGGTTATCACAATAATGTCCATATTATAATACTGTTGGCAGAGGGGGGAAGACTTTCAGACTAGCAGCTGAAGACCTTCTGGGAGGAGCCGCTTGCTGGAGTGAGGTGGCCTAGGGAACTATACTGCAGAGTGAGATGTTAGTGCCCTGGACCCATTTAGCTATAACCACATTGGGACAGACACCTATGTTTGAAGCAGGATTTCAAGAATGATTTTCCGGAAACTAGGCCTATCTAAATTCACATGACCATGAACTTTTACATAAAAGGCCATGACCCTGTCAATTCTGAGGACTTTAATGAATGCATAGGCATGACCATTAAAGACAAGGAGAGAATGCAGTAATGTTTTCTGATTTACATCTCTAAAGAACGAGTGGGAGTTTCTGTGTGAGGCTTATAACAAGATCTTTTTGGCTTTTGGACACATGGGTATGCCTGGTGAAAACTTATTAACCTGTCAGTGATAGATAAGAGTCATGATGTTCAGATCTTCAGGATAGTCGTGCTTTTTGGTGTGACTGTACTGTTGCTAAAGGTGTAAAATTATAACCATGCTAATCTTTATGGGAGATAGCATAGAAGTGCAGGTTAACACATATAACTGCATGGAACATGACAGCACAGTGTGTAATCCAGTGCTAGGAAGGTATGATGTCAGCCCTGGCAGTGGAGAAAGAAATCAGGAAGGTGTCACTTGCCTTTTCTTTTGATAGCATGGAAAAAAATGAGCAATAACATGAACAAAATCGTGACATTACCAACCCAGGGTCCTGGTAGGAAACAGATGGCCAGCCCAGAACAGCCTACAGAGGTCAGGGCAGGGGCCCTTTATCCCTGGTGTCCTCTCAGGGGGTGGCCCTCTGGTGAGGAACTTAGCCACTGCCACACCTCTGGCTCCTCTTGCACGACCTATCTCCCAAGGTTCAGGATTGGAGAGGATCAGGGCTGGTGGGGGCGCAGAAGGTGGGTTAGGCAGGGAGAGGTTGGGCTGTGGTGAGATTGGAAGTTCACATTGGGTGAGATCCTGACTTAGGTTACGTGATGGAAATGGAGATGAAAGGTTAGTTTGGCAACATGTGATGGATTGCAGTTGAAGAGAGACTAGAGGCAAAAAGTCAGAGAGTGTTGAAATAGCCTGGCCAGGAGGTGGTGGCGCCTTGGCCAGGGCAGGGAGAATTGGGAGACAGGAGCCACAGCCAGAAGGCTGGTGTGGGGTATGTCGCTGGTCATTCCCAGGGCCCGGACTTGGGTGGAGGATGTTCTGTGAGAGAACACAGCTGACAGACATTCACTACTCAGTGGGAAAGCAGAAAAGGATTTCAGTAGGTCGTGTATGGAAGGAAAACTTAATCATCTATAAACACAAAAATTTGCAAATTAAAGGGACATAATTTTTTTCCCTCTTATTGAATTGTGAAGATGTAAAAACTACTCTTCATGCTGCCAGATTATGATGATGGCTGTAACCTCATTGTTGCCTGAAGTTCAAAATGTACATTTCAGAAAGACTATATATAAAAACCTTTATATATGGTCATTCCAGCTGGGTCAGTCAACTGTCCTGCGGAACAATCTGGAGGCCTATCGACTTTTACAAGTAAGAAGTCACAACTTTTTTTTGCACTACTCTTATGTTAGAATGTCATGCAGGCATTATAAATCATGTTTTTGAACAGTATAAAGCTTAACCCCTTAACTATCAATTTCAAGTAAAAATATATGACAGTAAGTATTTTATTTCCAGCAACTCTTCATTACAACGAACAAGAATGTGATTAGCAAAATAATTGGAATGCATGATATGAGTAAGATCTTGTGATTAGTGATATGTATCATTTGAATATAAAAGAAAAAAACCTCATAAATAAAAAGGTATAATCGGCTAAATAAGAAAAATTGGCAGGTAATTATACCAAACAATTTAGGTGAAAATACAAATATAAAATGACAGAAAATGTAGTGTTAGGTACAATAATAGTATGTTTCATGTGTATAAAACAATTATTACAGAATGGTGTACATCATCTACATTGTACAGATAATTTTTGTTCCCTGCATATTTAATGGCAGCAAATCCCTCTGTTATTTCTGTGAAACTTTGTGGGATGTGTTTGTCTCAATGGTAGTCAAAGGGTTAAAACAGTAGAACATGTAACAACACATTAACTGTGGTTCGGAATGTACACAAATTATAATAATAGAAAAACACTAAGAAAATATATCAATTAAAAAAATGGTTAGTTTCAGGGAATAATGGTCTCACTTAAAAGTTATGATTCCAGAATTAACCAGATCTGGTTTGAATCCTCCTCAACGACTTATTAGCTGTGACTTTGGATAAGTGACTTGTTAGCTCTGTTGATTGTAGGCAAGTTACTTAATTTATCTAAGACTCAGTTTCAGCAACTGTGCCATGGGAATAGTGACAGTACTTACAGGCAGATGTGGATTGATACAATAATGCATCTGAAACACTCCACACTGCTTGTTGTATTATTAGCACTGAAATGTTGATTATTTGAATTGCAGGTAGTTTTTATTTTAGTCTTTCTAGTTTTTGTATTTTGTAAATTGTACTAAAGGAACTATAAAATATGATAAGCTATCTGATATTGTGTATGAAAGAACTTACAGTTTTTCAGTGTTTTTGTGGTATACCCAGTGAAATTTTCTTAAAGGTAATTTTAACTAGTTATATATCTGAAACAAATACTTACACCTTTTGCCTGTTAGAGCTTTCCTTTTTCTAGATTTCTTCATAGCATTTTGATTATTTTTCCTCTTCCAAAGAAATTTTGTTCTGCAGTAAGCTGAATGTAAGAGATTTTTAGTTCAGTTTTCTGAAGTCAAAACAAGAATCCTCTTTTAAAAAGTTTCTGTAGATGAGATCTGAATTTGGTTAATGTTAAGTGCACTCTTAGCACTCAGATTTCAGACTTATTTAGTGCTAGCTTCTGTGCATCTTGCCTAATTGTTTAAATATGTGAGCATGATCTTGATATTTGGGAGGTGGAGGAAAAACCCCTCGAGACTTCTGCGCTTGAGTTAAAAGGCTTATTGTGTCTTGGCGAGAGTCAACGTAGGTTAGTAGGAAGGCTTTGGCATCTGGAACTCCTTCACCTTGGAATTGTCTTTCTTGCAGAAGAAACACATTTGGGAAGCATGCAGCTGGGAGAAGCTTTCAGGCTTTCTATTTTTTTTTTTTTTCCACAGAAGAGGAACAACTTTGTACTTACACTAACAATAGGCTTCAACTTTTTGTTTCCTTCAAGTTATGTTAGTTTCAGTTTACTCTCAGATGTCTTATTTTTTATTTTTTGTTACTGGGGGCTTGAATCCAGGGTCTTGCACATACATTGCAAGTACTCAGCCACTAGGCTGCACTCCCAGCCCATTTTTAATTTTTTTATTTTGAGACAGAATCTTGGTAAATTATATAGGTTGCCTCTGGCCTCAAATTTGCAATCCTCCTACCTCAGCCTCTGGTGTTGCTGGGATTACAGGCATGCGCCATGGTGCCTGGCTAAGCCTGTAATCTTTAGCAAAAAGATTTGCCAGCTCTGTGTCACTTTAATCATATCTGGTACCACCTCTTTCTGTGCTCCTACACTGTACATGATGCATGGAGCACAGCAGAGACGGACTTGTGAGTCAGGCATTTTAGCATGACCCTGCTGGGCTACTGGACCTAATGGGAGCAGGCAGTGGGCAACTTTTTATAACATTAATCTGCCAGACTGCTGTCAACACATTGGGTACCATAAAACAGTGCCACCAACACTGTTCCACAAGAGTGATGCCAAAATCTATTAAAACTCACAGTAAAATGAGAAATGTACTGCTAGCTACTTAAAGTTTAATTTGATGAGAATCAAGTACAGTATTTGAGTATAGATTCTGCTCTGTAGCGGTAGGCTAGTGCCTATGTTGCTCAAGTAGGAAACTGAATGGTTCCTGTTCATAAGCAGTTTAAAATTCGCTCAGAGGTATGAAGCAAAGGAGGACCCCCATCATTTTTGCATCTTGGATCATTTGAGAGGATCTTGCATCAGTTAATGTGAGGCAGTACAGAAAGAATATAGCATAGACAGCCTTCTCCAGACTCAATGTGGATGTCAGAGAGGAGTCCTCCACCAACCACAAAGAGTAATTTCAGATCAAATGACAGCAATTTAAAGAAGAGGAAGAGGAAGTATGGCATAAAGGTTGGAGGCAAAGGCCCTGGAGTCAGACTGCCTGCGTTCAAAGCTTGTCGTTGTTGTTAGAAGCTGTCAAGTTGGTATCTGACTCATAGCGACCCCTCATAGGGTTTTCAGTGGCTGACCGGTTCAGGATTGCCTCGGGAGTGGGTTGCCAGGCCCTTTTCCCATTTTTGCGGTGCTGGGAATTGAACTCAGGACCTCAGAGACTGCAGCGCAGCGCTCTACCAACTGAGCTAAATCCCAGCCCGCATTCAAAGCTTAGTGCCAATGTTTTCTATTTTTGAGATCTTGGGCAAGTAATCTGTGCTTTAGCTTCCTTGCTTATAAACAGTGTTACTAATTGTACCTTCCTCGGTGCCTGGCATATACCAGGTGTTCACTAAACTGAACTGTCACTGATATTGTGATACCTGCTTTGTTTCTCAGAGAAGAGAGCCTGCAAATGAGAGGTGAAAAGATTTGCAGAGGCTTGGTGTCTTTTAGCATGACTGGAACTTTTTTTTCCTTCTCTCTCTCACTATACTAGGGGGCTGAACCCAGGGCCTCTTGCATACTTTGCAAGTGCTCTACCACTAAGCTGTACCTCCAGCTCCCTTTTTATTTTTATCTTGGGACAGGGTCTCACTAAGTTACACAGGCTGCCTCTGGCCTTGAACTCCTGGCTCCCCCTCCAGAGTCCCTGGGATTATGGACCTGGGCCACCATGCCTGGCTGGACTGTGGATCTTTCAAATAAAGATGGGAGATAATACCTTTTTGTCTTTATAATGAGCAGGGTGCAAGTTGAGAGCAACAAGATATTAACATCTTTGAAAGAGAAGTTTGAAAGTATATTTGTGGCAACTTCCTAAAGGACACTTTGCTAGGTAGCCTCTTGGTCAGATTTTTCTGAATTCCTCCTTTGTCATGTGGTTAAATATAGAGTGGTTTTAACACAGAGGGTGGATTTAGGTTATGATGTGTAGGAGCTGTGCTTTGTATAGCAAAACAAGGGCTTCTCTGTTTTATCTTAAAGATTTCTGTGTCACAGATTTCTCTATTTCAATAACCAAATATTTTAATATCACAAAGAATTTATGTGACCACCCTGGTGAACTTCAAACTTGCCAAATGTGATTTTTTTTGACCATTTTTTCTGCTAACCTAGTGAGTCCTATTGTATTACATTGCACTTTTTTTTTGCTTTTTTTTTTTTTTTTTTTTTTGCTTGGCATTGTTCTGGAACTAGCTATGTCATCCCTCTAACCCCCCATTTTACTGTGGGATATACCATGACTCCTCAGCGTTCTTCCCTGCTGCTGTTGGATGGGGAGAGCACAGGGAATTAGAGTAAGGAATAAGACCCTTAAGGGTCTTACCATTCCTCTCCTTGTCCACCTTGTGCTCCACTGACATCAAGGATCACCCCTCACACTGCACTTTTGCAGCTCCAGAGCATAATGGGTTAGACTTAGGGGAAGTGTTTTGTTCTTTCTTTTCCTCCTTGATTGTTATTGTTTGAAAGCTTGAGAGATTGTTTCTGTGGAAATATTTTTAATTCCAAACCTCCAGATTTTAGAAAGAACAGAAGTGCAACTAAATATTGAATTAATACCTGATATTTGCTTGCCTTAGGCTCTTTGTAACCATACTGGCAGCTTCCCTCCTTCACAAATTGTGGCCAGGACATTCGTAGACAGACGCTCACTATCTCGGAGCCATCAGACCTGCCTATGGCTGTTGTGGAGTCGCCGTGTGTTACCCAACAGGCTGTGGAGCTTCTCAGTCAGTGCTGTTCAGAGACTTGCACTGACCTCACAAGAACTAAGGCTGTGTTTGTATCTCAGTCCAAACTAGTTAAAGACAGTATCATGCCCGAAGGAGTCAGCACTGCAGTGTTGGGAGATTGCTGTGTTTCGCCTACCATGGTGAGATGATGCCACATAAAGTGATGAAACAGTTGTAGAAATTTAAAAGTATTGCCAGTATATGCAGGTGCCCATTTAACCAATCAGATGGTCCGTGCTCGAGAAGGTTTCAGAGGCTCCCCCTGCCCTTGGTAGCCATTGGAGGCACTCTAACCTCACAGTTAAGAGCTTTGGCTTTGGAGTTAGATTGAACCTGGTTCTAATTTAGTCTCCTCTCCTCCCACATGATGTTGGGAAAGATGTTCAGCTCTTAAATCTCTGAAGAGGAGACCAGTGCAAGACGCAAGCTTTCAATTGGAGTGATGAGGAAGGTGAGGACGGGGGTGTGGCAGATTTGGCAAGCTTGTCGTTGCCTCACAGAGTCATACTTTTCAGAACTGGTAGCTGGTTTCACAGACTAGAGCAGTCTGAATGAGGGCAATATTTGAGGTGAGTGAGGTGTATGAATAATCTCTGGGCTGGAAAGTAATCTGATGGGAAGTGAATACAATGTGTACCCCGACATAAACAAGGTAATTCAGAGTATTGTATGCAGTTGTAACAGATAAGTAGCAGCAGTTCAGCCAAATCAGCACACTATAAGTAGAATGAAAGAAAAGAGTCATAACTAATAACATCTTTGTCAGTGTCAGTACTGGGGTATTCACTGTATCTGAGAGAAGCACGTGTTGAAATGTCCGTAGGGTGTATAATTCTGAGTGCTCAGCAAGGTACTGGAGAAATGGTGGTGGTGGTGGAAGAGATTACAGCTCAGGGCACTGGGCCTTTTTGGTTATATGGATTTATTCTTCTGTAGAAAGTCTTGTAATCTCTGTATCTTTATTTGAGGACCATCCCTTTTGTTTCCCAAATAAGCCTCAGTCTCTTTATGTTAAATAGATTATTTTTCCTTTTTCTGTTATTCTCTGTGGTTATACTTGGGCATTTGGTTAGGAATGGATGGGGATTTGCTAGATTTAATAGGGAGAGTATCTGTTACCCAAAGACTATATTATGGCTTCCCCACATACATAATCATTACAGGGTGGACTTTTTTATTCCATCATAGTTCTTTTGTGTAACTGTCTACACTAAGTAATGAGAATCTCTCTTAATATAACAAGTCTCTCATGGATCAACTTTTATCAGGCAATTACAATTTTTCAAAGAGTGAATTTTGTTTAGAAAGATGGTTTTGGGCTAGGAAAACTTGCTGGTTTGAAAGATAACTGGTTTAGCAGCAACTCCATGTGAACTTGTAAAACATTTTTAACCTTCTTGGGGATTTACAGGAGCCTTTACCCACTTCTTGGGGAGGCACCCCTCACCACTGTGGCTTGCTTGACTTCCCAGTGGGGATGTGTGTCTTGAAGCTGGTGGTTTTCCACACTGTGCCAGTCCTGACCTCCTGGTGTCAGGCCTGGAGTGGAATCAGTGGGGAGTGAAAGCTTGTGCTTTCCCCTGCAGGGTTGATTTTGGATGCAGAACAAAATAGAGAAAAACCTGGCCTTTAAAATTAGTGAGACCTAGTACTGTATGGGCTGGGGTTTAGCTCAGTTAGTGGAGTGCTGCTCTGCACTTTCCGAGGACCTGGGTTTGATCCCCAACACTGCAAAAATGGGAGAAGGATGTGGTAATCCAATTCTGAAAATAATCCTCAGTCAGTCAGTCATTGAAAACTCTATGAGGGTCACTATGAGTTGGACAGGACTCCATGGCACTGAACAACAACAACATTATTAAATATTCATTAGTCTTGTGATGTGAGGAAAGAGTTATGTAAGTGCTTTGATTTCAGGTTCCTCATCTACAAAATATGGGCAGATAACATGCTGGGGTAGTTCTGAGGGTTGTTTGGGATTGTATGTGTGGGGTGGGGTGAGTGTGTCCTATAAAGCACTAACTACAGTGCCCTGGCCGTAGTGATCACTTAATAAATGTGGATTACTTTTTTCTTCTGCTTTAATGCATTTTTTCATAAATAGTGGACATATGATCTGGTAAATTAGGATTTTCTTATTTCAGATATTTCATTTTTCTTTTTAGGCTAGGGATTCCTCATGATTTTTACTTAGGTAAGAGTAGTTATTCTATTCATATTACTTGTTATGTTTTGTAGTTCTTGTTTTGGTTACCTGTTTGACTCAATTGTCCATTACAACTTCATAGAACAACTGGAATCCATTCAGTGTTTTTTATTTTTATTTTTTTGCTGGTTTTTTTTTTTTTTTCTTTTCTTGTGGTACTTGGGTATTGAACCCAGGACCTCACAGGTACTTTGCAAGTGTTCTATCACTGGGCTGCACCTCCTTGCCCAGACTTTTTATTTTGAGACAGGGTCTTGCTAAGCTTCACAGGCTGCCCTGGCCTTGAACTCATACTCCTCCTGCCCCTGCCTCCTGAGCTGCTGGCATTATAGGCGTGTGCCACCGTACCTGGGTCCATTTAGTATTATAAACCTGTAAAAGCCTTTCAGGCTAAGATAGCAATGAGCTTGTGAGACAGTGGAGACTGATTTTGGTTGTACACTTAAAATGAAAGTCTCCAACCAATCCTTCCTCTACCAGAGCCTTTCAGTTGCTGGTGAGTGGAGGTCAAAAGTGACAAGGAATTTGTTGTATTCCTCTGGGCCTTGACTCTCCTCCTCTGGGCCTTGACTCTCCTCGTGGGTCTTGTCAGTATCTGTCGCTGTGTGACAAACCATTCTGAAACGTTGTGGCTTTAAACAGCAGCCATCTATTTAGCTTTCGATTTTGTGGGCTGGCTGTTTGGGTTGGTTTCTGCTCATCTCTCTCCTGCAGCTTTAATCAGCTGGTGGTTGATGACCTCACTCCACTGGCTGGTGGTTAGCTGGAGGCCATGTGTGTGCATGAGTGTGTGAGAGAGAGAGAGGGAGGGAAGGAGAAGAGAGTGAGGGAGAGAGGGAGATGGAGAAGGAGGGGGTGGGGAAGGAGAGAGAGAGAGACTGGGCCATGTGTCTCCTGTTTCAGCACACTGGTCATGGTGGAAGGTGGGAGGGCAGCCTCAGTGCTGTCTGGCCAGAGTAAATCACATGGCCAGGCATTGTGGGAGGGGCTGTTCCAATGAGGTGTGGACATTTTGGGGCCACCATGGCAACATCTTTGGCAGTGAATGTGCATCTCTTTCCTTTTCTCCCAAGCGTTTTGTGTGTGTGTGTGTGTGTGTGTGTGTGTGTGTGTGTGTGTGTGGTGTGTGGTGTGTGTGTGTACATGTGTGGTACAATACACATAACAAAATTTACCATCTTAATTATTTTCAAGTATTCAGCCCAGTAGTTCACCCATCACCAACATCCATCTCCTAACCACTTTTCACCTTGTAAAACTGACACTCTCTCCATTACACAATAATGCCCCACTTCCCCTTCCTCACATGTGCATGCCTCTTAATTCTTCCATAAAATGCCTTTGGCCAGTGATTGGTCATAGCTCTGAAATGAAGGCCCAGGGGAGAGAGAACATGTTAGAATTTGTTGCATTCTCTTCCTCATTGGTTTAAGGTAGGGTTAGAAGTAGGAAACAAAGGAAGAGAACAAGGTCAAAGGATCATTGGGCTTTCCTTTTCCCCATTTTAGTTCTTAAATTTTGAAACTCATTTAGGATAAGTTCTTGAAATCCTATTTGGCTACAACTCCCTCAATTGAGATGATAATCTACACTCTACCCCCACCCACAAGGAAAGAAACAAATTCTTGATGCCTTAGTAACTGGGTCTACAAAGCTCTGGTTTTGTTTAGTTACCTTCCTATCTGTGAATATAAACTGCACACTGTCTTGATCCACCTTTTCTGGATGGGCTTTCCCACCCACAGAAAGTCCTCGAGGGCTAGTGTTTTCTTGGGCAACTGCTTTGGGTTTCAGCCCCCCCCCCCCCCGACTCTCCTTCTCTACCTTTCTTCCTTCATCGCTTCTTGTCATCAAGCCTGGGTTGCTGTTCTGCTCATCTCCGAAATGGCTCATAACTCCTACCTCTTCCTGAATCTCACTTTATTCTGCCAAATCAATCCTCATTTTACCGTGCCTCAGCTCCTGCATGTATAGTGTAAACCTTTGACTTCATTTTTACCTTTTTCAAGACACTCTGCTTGTGTCCTCTCTCTGCCCCGGTTCCCTCTCCTCCAGAGTGGCCCAGTACCACTCGTGTGGTTCCCAGAGTTGTGCTGCCTAAGGGTCTCTTTTCCCTGGTGCTCTTGGCTTTTTTCTGTTGATAAAAAGAATTTTCTTAAACCCATTCATAGAAAAATTTCTTCAGCACTGATGTACATGATCATCTATCTATCTATCTATCTATTTATCTATCTATCTATATCTCTCAACCTTTCTAAGGCATTGGCAGTAGAATCAGCTGTTTCATGTTTATTAATTGATCCAAAGAATAGTTAGAAATATCTATGGGTTAGGCACCATGCTGAATACTGGGGATACAGAGGTGAACAAATGTATACCTGGTGTCCAAAGCTAATGGGTCAGATGGATATTAATCATATCGTAGTAATATACCCTGCAAAAGTGTGACAGGGGAACAAAGAGGAGCAGCATATGATGCTGTGAATGATAGAGGCATTTAACTCTGTGAGGACAGTAAGCTGGAACTGGGTCCTCCTTTCCAAAGGCTGTGGCTGCCCTGGGGAGAGCTTGGTCTGAACCCCAAGAGCAATGAGATCTCCTTGTTCTGATTGAACCTCATGTATAGATTGAGGGGGGCTGGAGAAAGTGGAGGTAGAGATCAAACCGAGGGCCTTGAGCCTACTAGGCAAGCCCAGGTGAGAGGTCATGGTAATTTGATATGGTGTGGTAGTTGTGGATTTGGACAGAAACAGGTGGGTCTAAGAAAGACGTAGCAGGTGAGATCAGTAGGAAAATAAGTTATCCTAGGTGACTCCTGGATCGCTGCTTTCTCCAAATGGCTAGCTGCCCTGTGGTTCCTCTGCAAATTAACAAGAGATTCTCTTTCATCAGGGCACAGGGCTTGGTTAGTGTGGAGTACTGGTTGGGTTTTGACACCCACTTTGTTCCTGTCAGCCCTTTTCCAGTGAAGGGAATGTCCAGTCACACCTCTGACTATAGCAGGTCCTGGCCAGGCACCAGGATTGCAGGCTCACCAGCTTTCTTTCTCTCCTTCCTGCTAAGCCAGGGGAGATTTGTTCCCTTTTTAAAAAATCAAGTGGCAGAGACTTGAGCATGTAAAAGCAAAGGGGAAGGATTCATTTGAAAGGTGGGCTATAAAGGACTCTACAGGAAGGAGAGTGAACAGTAATTGATGGAATGAGAGTCCCGAGAGGAAGAGAAGTGCGGAGTCCCATAGTGGAGGAATGAGCTGTAGTCTGGAAGAGCATAGCTGCTCTGTGGTCACAGGAAGGCAGGCCGAATGGATGGGTGCACATACTAGAGAGTCTGTGAGTTTGATCTAAGGAGTTTCCACATTTTGCCTTTGGAGGGCCTTCTGTTTTCTCTGAAAAGTCAAAAGTGGGATTACTTATTTGCCTTGCCCTTTCATCCATAGTATAAATTAATTGAGGACAAAGAGGTGTGTATGTACGAACATGTGGAGTTGTTCCATAGTAGCACTAGTTTGATAGTTGTTGGCTTTCAGTAAAGAATTGGACTCACTGACAATTTAGACTTGTTCCATGGGGCTAAATATGATTTTTTTTTTTTTTTTTTTTTTTTTTTTTTTTTTTGGTGGTGGTGGTCAAATTCAAGACCTTGTGCATGCTAGGAAGTTGCTCTACCAGAAATATGAAATTGCATCTAAAAGATAACTCACTATTTTTGTCAAGTTTGAAAAAATACTAAATGCTGTAAACATGTGCCTTGCAAAATTATTCCTACTTCTTGAATGTTACTGATTTCATTTATAATAAGATAGACATAAATAAACCTCATAGAGTAAAAATGGCAAAATGGTCCTAATAGTTTGATGCCTGGGTTTTAGAGAAATATGCAATACCCGGTCTTTGATATTTAGAAATAAACTACAAAGATAATGATGGTATATGTAGAAGAAGAAAAACAGAGAGATAAGCTGCATGGAATAATTAATCAACATTAGATTATAAAATGAATTACATTTGTACTGTGTCTTGTTTCTTGCCAGGTACTTGAACACACATTGGCATTGTCATTCATATAGGAAAGGTGGCATTTTATAGAAGAAGAAACTTAGGTTCCCCAAGGCCATGCACATAGTAGATGGGGGAGACATACCGATTCTAGGACTCATGACTTCCAAAACAGCCAAGTGCTGTTCCACTCTGGGCATCCTGAAAGGATGCATTAATTATTTTTTTTTGGTAAATGTGTTTCTTAGCAGTGTAGTTATAAGTAACTTGGAGAATGTGATGGGGACACATACCCTTTTACACTGTGGTGACTATGCTCAGTTGATGTGATGGAGTAATATAGCAAGTTTTTTGATTAATTTTTAAATTATGCTTCTGTCAAATATTTTAAAATGGTTACAGTTTGAATTTGGGGTTAGTTGAACCACTATCAATTACTATAAATTACTATAAACCACTATAAATTAAGTTGGTAACATTCAGGAAGTAGTTAGGAATAATTTTGTATGAAACATTTTCCTGGTATTTAATACTTTTACACACTTTGTAAAATAGTTTTTTTTTTTCAGTAGTGGGTGGTTGAACCCAGGGCCTTGCCACATACTTGGCAAGTGCTCTACCACTGGGCTGCACCCTCCAGCCACTTTTTTATTTTTTATCTTAGGACAAGGTCTTACTAAGTTACATAGACTGGCTCTGGATGGGAACTTGGGATCCTCCTGCCTCCGCCTCCCGAGTCTCTGGGATTATAGGCATGTGCCACTGTACCTGGCTGGTAAAATAGTTTTATGATGCCCGGGCATGTTTTTGCACTTGAGTAGAATTTTGCATATAGTTAATGAAAATAATTTAAACAATATGTCAGAACCTGTCTGGCCAGTGTTGGTGGTGAAAGAATAAAAGAGTGATACTAGACCATTCATGGGGTGGGATTTAGCTCAGTTGGTAGAGCGCTGTGCTGCAGTCTTTGAGGTCCTAAGTTTGATTCCCAGCACCGCAAACATGGGAGAAGGACCTGGCAATCCACTCCCAATGCAATCCCGAAACAGTCAGCCATTGAAAACCCTATGAGGGTTGCTATGAGTCGGATACCGACTGGACAGCACCTAACAACAAGACCATTCATTATGTGATTGCCTATTGTGGAACTTTTTTGTTTTAGAGGGTCTTACTCCAATTACTGAATAGTCATAATAGAGTGTAAGAATTAGAGTGGTAGCATATAGAAAGACAAATTAGAGAGTAACACATTTGTCTTCAGATTATAAAGACAAAAACTACTCCATTTTACCTATGATTTGGTGATTTAAGAAGTTTTAAACCTCTCAGTGAAAATATTTTGCCAATTTATCAAGTCAGGATGCTGAAAGTTAGTTTTCATATATGAAAAAAGGGAAGTTCTTTTAAAACTAAAAATCTATAAAAATCTTTTAAAATATATCTTCATATTAAGATTCTACATAGGAGCTTTGGAATCTGTGGTATAAAACCTGATAAATGTTACTAAGAAATACCTCTTGATGCCATGTAGCCTGGTCTTAAAACTGGTTTATTCCTGTATTCTCAGAGGATGAAATATGCAAATATTGACAAAACTAGATTTATTGATAGTGATTTCAATTAAAATGTTGTGAATCTGTGCATCCAGCCATCTCCATTGACTGGCAGCTCCACTTTCCCCTGAGTGACTCTTCTCTATTCCTGCTAGACTTGAAGATTGTCATTTACTGTCTTATTCTTATATTCACTTGTTCCCCATGAAACAACTTAGATATGCCTCTTAATGTGACAGATATCTCACTTACTGATTAATGGGTTGAATTATGAAAAAAGTTTATGTTACCCTTCTATAAGAATCTACTTTGAAGGATTTTAATTGTAATTGTGAAGAATTGATTATCAGAATTGTGTAGCTATTAATAGATAACCCACTCAATACTTACTCCTGGTGCATGCAGATTTGAACTGAGCAGTGTGTATAGTCCATCACATTGAGATTCTAAGTATTCATCATAGGTGGCCAGTTAAAGTATTGGAAGGATTCCTGGGGAATCACCTTTTTTTGTGGGATTAAAGCATGGATGATGGTTGGAGAGTGTCAAGGGAGTGTGGGGAGTGTATTTGAGGAAAGCATCATCGTTTTGTATTTAAGAAATGGAAGAATTTGGTATGGGTAAAGTAGAAGAGATGTGAAGGTGCTCAGGGAGGCCTTTTTAAATGAGCCTGGCTTCATTTTTACACAGGAAAGGATGATGGCAGAGCCATGCTTTGAGTACTAGGTGCTCAGAATCCCACTTGGCTTTCTCTGTAGCCATCCTCCTTGTCACCCAGGAGCATAGTGTCCATTCCATCTCCAGCTCTATTTTACAATCCTCCATCTCTAGAACTTCAACTTCAACTTCTCTCTCTCCAGCTGTCCACACCTCGGTGTCTACAGGTTTCCCCTGGACTACATGCAGATGTCTCAGTCTCCTTGGTCAGTCTCAAGGCCCACATCTTACCCCTTCACACTTCTGCACACTGTTGTTGTTAGGTGTCCTTGAGTCAGGTCTGACTCATAATGACCATGGTTTTCAGTAGCTGATTGTTTCGAGATTGTTTCAAGGGGCGGTTGCCATGTCCTTCTCCCATTTGGGCAGTGCTAGGGATTGAACCTAGGGCACCGGAGAGTGCAGAGAGGCACTCTACCAATTGAGCTAAACCCCAGCCCCTCTGTACGCTAGTTTTGTCTTTTTCTCTGGAAAACTGAATTGATGGCCTCCCCCAGGCATGCAGGCCTTCCATTCTTCCAGCTGATCTAACTTTCTACCTACCATATCTACTCTTCTTTAAATATATCCCATAACCAGGCCTCACTGGATTATTTGTGGTCCCTAAACACACAGCCATGTTCCTCATCCATGCCTCTGCTCTTGCTTAGTTCTATTTTGAGTACCATTTTGGCCATCCAAACCCAACTTTGCTGGTCAGGGTCCTGCTTGTTTCAGTTCTGTTTCAATGCTGCCTCTTCTGCAAACCCATTTCTGGTTCTTATCAACTGAAGGCCACTTCCTTACCTTATATTGCCTTTTCCTCTAGCTCTTTAGGACACATGCCACCTGTAGACTGTTAACTGAGAGTGAGATAACTCTTATTTAAAGATAACTCTAACGCAGTATCCACCCGCAAGGGCTTGGTGGCCCTTTGTGGTATTTGCTGAGCTTCTTTCCTGGGGGGCTTAGCATTCTGACCATGGATTTCCTCTCTTACTAAACCTTGCTCCTTTTGTGGAATTTCTAAGATTGTTTCATACTTAATTATCTGCATTTCTGTTTTCTTAAATCTCATTGAAGGCAGTCTAGGGCTTAGTATTTTTTATTAGTGTTTTCTCATTAAGGTTCAGGTCTGATTTCTAAAATACTTGCAGCATTAGCCAATACGTAACCAAAGTACATTGTACAGGTTGTAATATTTCAATTAACTTGGTAAAAGGGTAGATTCACTTAAAGGATGGAATCTTGTGTGCAAGACTAGAACTTAGGTAAGTTAGAGAAAGATGGGGAAGATATAGTGTAAAAATCACTGAGGCTATTTTATTTTATTTTCTGCATTACTGGTGGGTTACATCAAGGCATGCCAGAGAAGTATTCCACTGCAGAGCTGCACCCCAGCTCCTTTTTTATTTTGAGACAAAGTATTGGTAAATTTCACAGGCTGCATCTGGCCTGGAACCTGCAATCCTCCTGCCTCTGTCTCCCAAGTCACTGAAATTACAGGTGTGTGCTATGGCACCTGGGTTCATTTTATTTTTGTACCCCATAGCAAACAGTAAGTGCAGATTCTGATTGAATTGGAAATTAAATTAAAAACTCTTAGGCAAAAATTGTTATCTTGGGACTAAATTACTGTAATGCCAAATCATACTGTGTCTTTGTTAACTTTCCCTTTTGCTTTTCTGACTACTTAGAGCTCATCATGTGTTTCTTGTTTACTTTTTGCCTAGCACTTAGCCCAGTGTGGGATACATTCTAGACACATTTAAGATTTTAAATAGAAATGGAAACTGTTTTAAAGGGTGAATGGAAACCTTAGTTGCACTTATATTAAAGAAAAAAAAGAAGATACACGAAAGAAGCTGGGCATGGTGGTCCACGCCTGTGATCTCAGCCCTTGGAAAGGCAGAGGCAGGAGGATCGTGATTTCAAGGCCAGCCTGGGCTACATAGTGAGACTGTGTCTCAGAAAACAAAACAAAAACTATGAAAAATACTTGTTGTTGTTGTTGTTAGATGCCATCAAGTTGGCTCCTACTCATGGTGACCCTACTATGTACAACAGATGAAATATTCCTCAACATTGTGCCTTGCCCGGCACTATGTCAGTGCTTCTCTGCTTATTCATAGGGTTCTCAGTGGCTGATTGCTTTTTGGGAGTGGGCTGCTGGGTCCTCCCAAGCCTGCAGCACCTGGTGTTCTCAGGTAGTCTCCCACCCAAGTACTAACCAGGCCCGACCCTGGTTAGCTTCTGAGAGCTGATGGGATGGGATGCCAGTGTGATACAACTGCAGGCATGAAAGATATTAGATATATAAATTTTCTTGACTACAGTAACTGTTTTGCTATATATCAAAACATCATATTGTGTACCTCAAATATATACAGTATAAACTCCAATTTATCTTTAATAATAGAAAATGACATTTTTCTTCATTTTTTTTTTTTTTGTTTCACAAATACAAGTTGCTGGAAATAATTTTGGTAATTTTAAACTTCTGATTTTATTAACCTTAGTAGTAGTGTTTATGTTTATGATAGCAATTCTTTGAGTGATTATAAAAATTCACAGCATTTTTAGGGAAATAATTCTCCCGGTACCCATTTCTTCTTTATATCTTATTTAGACAAAGGAGTCTCTTCTGTTGATAAATAAGGAAGGACTCCTTGAAAGAAATTTGAGATGTCAAAATACAAGTTCTTAATTTGTTATAATTCTTTTTTTTTTTTTTTTGTGGTACTGGGGGTTTGAACCCAGGGCCTTGCGTCTGCATACTTTGCAAGTGCTGGACCACTGAGCTGTGTCCCCAGTCCATTTTTACTTTTTGAGACAGGGTCTCGCTAAGTTACACAGACTGCCTCTGGTCTCAAACTTGTGATCCTCCTGCCTCTGCCTCCCAAGCCTCTGGGATTACAGGCGTGCACCACCTACAGGCGTGCACCACCGCACCCAGCTTAAATACAAATATTTTTGACACAGATGGTTAGCCAGAACCCTCTTGGATTTAAAAATGGTGCATTTTAAAGAGACTAGATCTTGGTGTGTACTTGAGAGAGTGATGTAGTTGCAAGAGATCAGCATCTAAACTTCACTGAGGAAAGCTGCAGCTGAGATGTGGACAGGGAGTGGTTACGTCCACCTCCTTTAGTGACACAGGGTCTCACTAAGTTACGCAGACTGCCTCTGGTCTCAAACTTTCAATCCTCCTGCCTCCGCCTCCCGAGCCCCTGGGATTACAGGCGTGTGCCACTGCGACCAGTGCTATTTGTTATAATTCTTGTATAGGCTTGACTTTTCTTTTTTTTTTTGTCGTCGTCGTCGTCGTCGTCGTCGTCGTCGTCGTCGTCGTCGTCTTCTTCTTCTTCTTCTTCTTCTTCCTCTTCCTCTTCTTTTTCTTTTTTTTCTTGAGACAGGATCTTACCATGTAGCCTAAGCTGCCCTTGAACACACAGTCCTTCTGCCTCCACCTCCTGAGTGCTGGAATTACAGGTGTGCACCACCAGCCTGGCCAGACTTTTCCATTGTTACCATTTTCGTTTGCCTGCTGGTGGGCTTAGTTCCAGCAGCAATATTCTTTCCAGTGACTCCAGATGGTGTTCATCCTGGAGGCAGTAAGCTGTGAGGACAGGCTCCATAGCTGCTGTGTGGAGTCAACAAGGAAGCGATTTGTGCAGAATGCACCTTTAGTTCTGCCCATTTGCTGTGTGGAATACAGCTTTCCTTTCTTTGCTATATTAAAGTTGGTGAACTATCATTCTGGAGATACAATTGACTTTGTCACTTTAAAAATCAAGTTCTACTCAAGATTCACTCAGTTTGTGTTCTGTTGAGAACACAGATCCATTTTTGTCTGTTTTTCACTACCTTTTGACATCATTTTAGAGATCCTATGATGCCATACCTTAATCTTATGGTATTTTAAATACAATTTTGTGTGTGTGTGTGTGTGTGTGGTAGTAGGGGTTGGACCCAGGACCTCGCGCTTGCATGCTCTCCAGGGGCTGGACCACTGAGCTGCACCTTCAGCCCATTTTTTTACTTTTTGAGACAGGGTCTCACTAAGTTACGCAGACTGCCTCTGGTCTCAAACTTGTGATCCTCCTGCCTCTGCCTCCCAAGCCTCTGGGATTACAGGCGTGCACCACCGCACCCAGCTTAAATACAAATATTTTTGACACAGATGGTTAGCCAGAACCCTCTTGGATTTAAAAATGGTGCATTTTAAAGAGACTAGATCTCGGTGTGTACTTGAGAGAGTGATGTAGTTGCAAGAGATCAGCATCTAAACTTCACTGAGGAAAGCTGCAGCTGAGATGTGGACAGGGAGTGGTTACGTCCACCTCCTAGATTCCTGCTTAAAACAGCTGCCCAGAGTATGTGTGCCTCTGCCGGGCTCTCACGGGCAGGAAGGGATGCAGGAGACCAGTGAGTTGGTTGTCTTTAGAAATTGAGACTAGGGTTGGCAGTGGAAGAGGGAAAAAACACATTTTTAAAATTTGTACTCTTTTCTACTGTTGGATTTTTTTTCCTTGTTACATCAGAAGCTACTTTTATACTGGGTAAAATAAGCCGATTGACGTTTAGTGACTGTGGTGGTGTGATGGCCCAGGGTTTCCTCAAGTTCTGCTCTACTTACCAGGGCCTCTGAAGTCTCATGGACAAGTGGGGCTATTAAAAACAAAGAAAGAAATCTGTGTCTAACTTTACAATCAAGTGTAAACATTGAATAATAGTTTATTATGTATTTAAAAAGTTTTAATAGTAGAGTTGTGTGCAGCCCCTCAGCACATCTTTAAAGAGAGAGAAAAAGGCCACTCCTGGGGAAAGAATCCTCCAGGTCTATGGAATTCTGTTTCCTCAGCGGTGAGGTGAGAAGGTTATAATGGAGTGCAGAGCAGTTTCAAGGCGAAGTGTGGCAGCCTCATCAGATCCAGCTTGGCAGTCTAGTGACTTATAATGAGGGTGGCATGTAATTAGAAATTGTCCCTGCCTTTTCTGAGTACTGATGAAAACCATGGCTCAGAGGTTAATTCAAATAATAATTAATATTGGTTTCTGTCAGTATAGGGTGGTAATGAAATCTTTCGTTATTTGATGACTTTGACTTTAAATGTTGAGCGAGGAGTAGAAATGGTGTTACTCCACACACTAATTGTAGGGAAGCTCAAAAGACTGAACACAGAATGGTAAGGCATGCTATTTGGAAGGTGTTGAGTACAAAATTTCTTCGTAGCCTGTAATTGCCTACAATAGAAGGTATAACATGACATAGAAATATTAGCATTATTTTATTTGCTAAAGTGTTAATTATGTAAAGCAAGATATTAAGAAGCATTGGTAGTTCATCCTAACATGATGGCTTGTGGAAGCTTTCTCTGATCTCTCACATTTCCTTCTTGATGTGGTGTATAGAGTATACAGCATTAAATTACCCATTAAATCTTCACAGATTACATGTGCACATTAATCTAAAAACAAAAACATCAAGTGACTGGTTGACCAGAGATCTTTGAATGTCCTTTTCAACCTTGACACTCAGTGATTTTGGAAGTTGATATACCATATTCAATGAACATTTTTCATGTATAGAAGTGGGAGTTATAAATGGTATAGAAGATATATAATTTATATAAGAAGTTTACTAAGTATTTCTTAACACAAATCAGCTGTAGCTTCAGAAGCTGCAAATGCCACGCACAGTTGTTTGAAATAATATTGGCGGAAAGAAGAGGCTTAGGCAGGACTTTAAAGGAAATAATTACAAAAGCTTCGTGAGTATCTTGCTTTAAAAATGCAGTTTTCTTTTTTGAACTGTTTGTTAATGGAATTACTACAGCTTAATCTCTGAGGGTGATGCTTGATTTCATTCTAAACAGCATCATCTTTTATAGGCAAAAGTAAGAGAACAAAAGAAGAGAAATTTATGCAATGTTTGAGGACTTTGAGATGCTTCAGCTGCCCAAAGCTGCACCTTGCAAAAGTGGGCAGAAAAGCAGAAGTAGCCCTCGCGAGCCCCTCTCGAAGCGCATTCACTAAGGCTTGGCTCTTTTCATTCATAGTCTCTCTCCCTGGCTTTCCCCATGTCCTGTATCCCAGACAGCATATTATTTTATTTTAAAATACTTTACTATGTATCAGTAAAAAAAGGGAAAGCATTCTTTCTAAATTAAGTTGCTGTAAAAGGTATAGAAGCATGTGTGGAGGTTTTTTTTTTTTTTTAAATATAACTTGAAAGGCAATGTTGTATTAGAGGAGGGATTTATAAGCATGCTTTCTTTGCCAAACTGTGGTGCGTGATAGGCAGTTGCTGGACAGTTAAGATCAGTAGGTTTAATTTGGCATTAGGAGCAATCACAGAACTGTGAAATGAGAGTGACAGGGTCACACCATTGTTCTATTTTATTTACAAAAGCAGTGTTCTCTCTGGGGTGTTGGTGTCCAAATTGTTGGGGAGTTGGTTAAGAGTTGTGAAAGAGCCCTGTTTTGCTATGCCTGCATAGGGTAAACCAACAAGATTCTAGAACTCAGGAGAAACACATCACACTGCAATCAAAGTGACATCCCCCCAAAACTAGGTCTTGTCTTTTCTCTATTCGCTTCTCATTGCCTTCACAGACCGTGGATTTCAGTGTGACTCCCTCTTTCCCTCCCCTCCTTCCCTCCTCAGTTAAGACAGCAGTGGCAGCAAAGGATCGCACCCTCATTCCACAAACTCACTTTCTGGCTCTCAGGAATGCTTGGGGCAAATCATGACCATCCAAGGTAGGGTGGGTCCAGGGAACCCCACAGAGGAGAGGTGCAAACCATGGTGTTTGCAGGGAGAGGTCATTTCCAGGCAGGGCAGAGTGTGGAGCTCCTGGTCCTCCTGGGATGGGAGTCAAAGCACAGGGGAGTAGGTGGGGACTGAAGCCCTGGAGCAGTGGGAGGGGCCCTGCTGGGTGAGCTGTGATGGCAGAAATGGAGTGGGGGACCCAGGATCTATCAACAAGGGGACACTCCAGTGGCTGTGGACACTCCAGTGGCTGCCAGTGTGCTGCCTGGCCTTGTCAGCCCTGGGCCACTTCCTGCTGGGAAGACGGAACCAGCCCCAGCCTGGGAACATGGTGGGGGGTGGGGAGGAGAGTTAGGCCTTTCCACCTTTCCAACCCAGTTCTTGGGACTTGGCAGGTGAGTACACCCAACCCTGGAGCCATCTGGGCCAGGTCAGCTGGAGGAAGGGAGCCACCCAGCATCGTGCAGAGGCGACCTCAGAGGAGGCCTCGAGGCAATCTCTGATGTTCTGCTTCACCTCGACCCTCCACCGCCCCTGCCCGCCTTCTTGGAGGTCTGTGCCTGGAGCCCCGCCTACCTCCCTCCACTGCTGGGCTCCTGCCCCTCCTCTGCTGGTCAGGGAGGCTTCCTGGCCCTGGTATCTGGGACCACATGCTCTGCTCCTGCCTGGGGAGAGGCAGAGGCCGCTGACCAGCGAGGTGCTCACAGGAGGAGTGGATGGAAGGCCCCAGTACAGGCGGGGTGAGGGTGGTGGTGGAGCATCAAGGGTGCCAGCAGCCCAGTGGGGAGGCGGGGAAGGGGGGAAACTTTCCTGCGGGCAGCCGGACCAGGAGAGAAACGCTCCATCTGAAATGTCTCTTTTTTAAGTTGGTGGGGTAGCTAAAGCATGTCTCCTTTGATCAGTGAGAAATGTAACTGGAGAAAAACATGAGAGTTTTACAGGTCATGTTAAAAAATAACAGCAGCAATACTGACATGCTTGCTTCCTAAAAGAGATCAGAGTGAAGAGCTGACAGTTTGGAGCTGAACTTTGGAGTGCATATTTGATTGAAAGGGAGGCTGAACCACTGATGTTTTTCCAGTTGTGTGTATCCCTCACAGAATCAGATGGCAGCTCAGTGAGGGAACTTTCTAGCATGGGGAGGGCCCCACTATGTCTGGCTTCTATTTGGTCAAAGGAGCTTTCCTGCCCAGGACAGTGGCTGAGTCCATGTTAACAAGTCTGCTGGTGTAGGACAAGCCCCAGGACAGCATCTCTCCTTTCTTTGTGCGTGGTAACACTCTGCCTTAAAATGTACATGCAAAACAACAGCCATGTGATAGCAGGGGGAAAAAACCCTTAATTTTGGGATTGGAAATCTGGATTCCAATTTGGTTTCTAACACCTCTCTCTGTATATGGACAAAAGCACCTAGCCATTTGCATGTTGTTCCTGACTTTATGAAAGGCAGTGACAGTACTGATTGGGGTGGCGCATGTCCAAGGACGTTCATGTGCTGTTCTTGGTCACAGTGATGTATTAAAAATTTTGAAAACCTCTTTGGCCCCTCTTTCTCTCACATGCTGGATCAAATTTGCCCTCAGTCCAGCCAAGGTGCTTGATCTTGAAAGTACATGCAGAATCCAGTGTTTACAATTTCCATCTGGTTCTCCCACCACGGACCATGTGGCCTCTTTTCTTGCCGGTCCTGTAGTGGCTCCCTAAGTCATCTGTGAAAGCTCGAGTCAGAGCATGCCCCTTCTTTACTGAAACACTGGTGGCCCACTTCCCTCAGGTAGAATGTCAGCTTCACTCACGCACCCTCTGCCTTGCCTCCCCTCCTGGCCTTTCTCCAGACACTGCTCTGGGCCTTGCTGTCCTTTGGATGCTCAGGCACAAGCTCACGTTTCAGTTCTGTCCTGCATTGTCCTTGGGGCCAGTGACCCTTCTCCTCAGCTCCTTCCAGACGGTACCTCAGCGTCATCTCCCCTGGAGGTGTCCTCTTACCACCCAATAAGGTCAGACCTCCTTCCTCCAAACTTTCTGGCCCTTTCTGTGCTGTGATTTTTCCTCTTGTACTTCTCTGTTAGTTATTCCGTATATTTTACTTACTTACTCTGTTTGACTCTGACCAGCAGGTAACTTATCTCTGGGAAGGGGAAATGCAATGTTTGCTGACGCATGTTCAGTGCCTAGAGCAGTGTTTGATGGGTGGTAGTTTTTCAGTAAATATCTGCTCTGTGCATTTATGTGGATGCTAAACATCATTGTCATAGGATGGAAAATGTCATCAGTTCTCTTTTCTGTTGTTGTTGTTAGGTGCCGTCGAGTCGGTATCCGACTCATAGTGACCCTCATAGGGTTTTCAATGGCTGACTGTTTGGGGATTGCCTTGGAAGTGGAATGCCAGGCCCTTCTCCCATTTTTGCGGTGCTGGGAATTGAACTTGGGATCTCAGAGACTGCAGTGCAGTGCTCTACCAACTGAGCTAAATCCCAGCCCTCCCTTTTCTGTAGGACATACTTTTTGGCATTATAACTAATGAAATTTTGCAAGGGAGTTCGCAAATACTGTGCTGTAGTGGCTTTCAGGAATCAAAAATGGATTTTCTCTTTGAGATAGTCCTAATTAGCAAATCAGATCTCTCCTCCACCATGTTAAAATTTAGCTTAAGCTTTTTTTGGGGAATAATGCATGGAGGATGATAAACTTTCCCCCAGGGCATTGCATCACGGCACATGATGACTGTTCTTCCTGTTTACTGGGAATGCTGGTTTGATCATTTGGTGAAGGTGTTTCATTCTGTCTTGAAAAAAAAATTATTAGAATTGTATTTATAATCTTCGTTTATTGTCAAGGTAAGATTGTGGTGGTTTGTTTGCTTGAAAATTAAGTGGACCATTGTGGTGTTTTCATTTAGCTACTTTTTTGGCTATAATTTAAACACTTACTAGTTACTAGGCTTGGCAAGATCATTGCATGGAACTTTTCTTAGATTGCAGTTATTATTTCAGAGTATTTTTAGCATTGTATGCTTTGTTCATGTAAAGAGAAGGTTAGGCTTGATATACAAGGGGTCTTGGCAGTGGCACAGTATATAACCACATCTTCTTCACTGTTACTTTCCCCTTGATCATAAAGAGGTTATGTAGTTAAAACATTAGTGATGCAGGGTTGGGAAGGTTGGATGAGTTGAAAAGTGTGAGATAGCCCTAAAAATTGATGGGTTTAAGTTGGTTATATGCGCATGAGTAGCACACTGCATTCTTGAGTTGAATGATGACTACCACTAATTGAATATGGGAAAGATATGTTAATCATGGGGTAGGGAACTTTGGAGATAACACGCTTGCTTTTTTTTTTGACTCAATTATTTCAGGTGAGTGGACTGAAAATATTTTGTAAAGTTCCAAAGGAGGAATATGGAAAATTTGGACATCTTTTCATTTTGAACTCCATGTTTGTTAAGAAATTTAGATAGGTAGATTGATTTTGTCACTTTAAAATACTTGGAGTATATGTGAAGGTTCAAAGAGTTATAAAGATTCTCTTGCAAGTAAGATGTAGAGCTGGGCATGGTGGCACATGACTGCAATCCCAGCAACTCTGGAGGCTGAGGTAGGAAGATTGCAAGTTCGAGGCCAGAGTCAGCCTGTGCAACTTAGCAAGACCCCGTCTCAAAATAAAATATTAAAAAATGGGCCTGGGGTGGAGCTTAGTAGTAGAACACTTGCCTAGCATATGCCAGGCCTTCCATTCAACCGTAAAGTACTGTGAAAAAAAGAAAAGTATGTGTTGGTATGAACTGATACATTCTTACATTGTTAGTATTGATTAAATAGGCCAGAAATTAGTTGGTTTTGTCTTTGAATTAATAGATCTGCTCTTTGTACCTAGCACTGTGGGTACCCTGGGGTTATAAAGCTGTCTTCAGAGAGATCACCTACCCTGGGTCCCCTCCTCACAACATGCAAAATGTGGCCATGCGTGTGGGTATGTGTGCTTGAGTGGCACAAAGGGAAGTGAGAATCCAGTTGAGAGCAGCCAGTTGCCCCTTGACTGCCTCATTCCTATAGATGTTCTGCTTACCTACCTGGAAGCCATGGCTTCGGGGATTTCACAGCCTAGCCAGGGCCACTGGGTAGCCGACCATAGGTGGAAGCTACATTTGTTTGACATAGTAAAACAAAAACAAAAACAAAAACAAAAATTGTCATAGGTTATTTCTCTAACCTTTGGCTGATTGTCAGTATGCTTATTCCAAAATTCTCTATCTATATGACATGCCTGAAGTAGACAATGTAAGCCCCTAGCCCCCATAAATTTAGGTACATCACTCCTTTTTCTTTTTAATCCCCAGAATTCTGTGATATTGATCAATAGAACTCTTATTTGTTGTTTCACCTAGTCGGATAATTACATCCTATTCCATGTGACTTCATTTACTTGTCTACTTTCAGTGGCCATCTAGATCATTTTAGTGTTTCACTCTTGAAAATGAAGCTACTGTAAATGATCAGCCTTTTATATACCTTTCCTTTGGGAGAAATTTCTAGAAAGGAGTATTTCAGTGTCCCAGAGGATGTTCATTTTATATATAGTGTGTATTTCTAGATTGGCCCTCGAAAGGCCCTGTCAGTTCATACCTCTTCAGTGGTGTAGGACTTGCCCATTTTTTCCTGCATTTACCAACTCTAGACTTCAGTGTCTTTCTCAGTTTGATGGGTGTGTTTCTTTCATTACCAGTAAAGTCGAGTATTGTTCCATGTGTGGCTTTGGCCTTTTGTGTTTCCTTAAAGCTTTTCCTTTCCACCATTGTGCCGTTTTGGCCTTCAGCTCCTGTAGTCACTCTTGTGATTGAAGGTTGGACATTCTAGTGGGGAGAGAGTGGAGGTTAAGACACCGCCTCTGAGAGCAGTCTTGGGGACTAATCCCGTTCCTGCCATTTGCTAGCCAGCTGTGGCTTCTCGGCAGGCTACTTAACATTTTAACTTTCGGTTTCCAAGCCTGACATGGTGGTGACAAGGATTAAATGAGTTTGTGCATCCCAAGCCTTTGCACAGGGCCTGGCACGTAACACCCAGTCAGTATCTGTCTGTCACCTTCATAGTCACCGTCAGCACCAGCCTGGGAAGTTGCTTTCCCCCTCTGTCACCTGTGGGAATCACCATAAGTCCCTCTCAGCTGCTCAGGATCCCTGTCACTGCCAGGATTCCCTTGACAGTTGCTGCTCTCCAATGTGGACTCTTCCCTCTCTCCATCTATGACACCAGGCTCGGCAGGTAAGGTCCTAGACTGGTGGCATCAGCTTTGTCGGGAGCCCGAACGTTTTCTTTCTGGTTGGTATTATGGGCCTAATTCAGATGGTGAAGCCCTGATAAATCTCCGACATGACTATATTTGCAGATAGGGCCCTTCGGGAGGTAAATAAACTTAAATAAAGGATGGGGTCCTGATCCCAGAGGATTGGGAGATGAGCAAAAGACAGTTCTCTCTGCTGCCTTATAGGAGGAGGCCATGTGAGCGCACTGTGAGATGGCTGCCTATAAGCCAAGAGACGAGGCCTCAGAAGGAAACCTGTCTAGTCAGCACCTTGACCTTAGACCTCTAGTCTACAGAACTGTGAGAAATAGGCTTCTGTTTAAGCCAGACAGTGTGGCAGACAATTATTGGAGAACCACTATCTTGGCAGATGGGTGCCTGCCTTGGGCATTGTTGTTTCTAGGCCAGTGGTTCAAGCATCAAAATACTTGGCAAAACAGATTGTGTCTTAGATTTAGGCGGTCCTCCTGGGCAGGAGGAATTGCATTTCCACCCAGTTCCCCCTTGGTGCTGATGATGCAGGTGCTGGGCCACACCTGGAGAACCCTCATGCTAGGTGGTATGTCAAAGTTTCAAGTAAGAGCTCAGGAGACTCAGATAGGGAAAATTCCCCCATCCAGCCATAGAAGTCGTTTAAACTCTCAGAGCTGGTGTGTGAGCACGGGTAAAATGGGGATAATATTTGGTTTATCTCATGGGATTATTGAAATTAGATGCAGGAATAAAAGCTGATCTTCATGCGGAGTGGTCAGGGTGAAATGTGGGATGTTGCATTCTTCTCACAAAAACAGGAGAATGAATGAGTGCTAAGGTATTAAGTAGTTAACTACAGTGCAAAGCATGATGTTTCCTTTTATTCACCAAGTACTGCCTGGTCATCTGCTTTGCTGCTGCTGGGACCCTTTACTCCTCTGCACTCCCCAATTCCCACTTCTCTTGAAAGTCAGATGCTTTAGCTGAGAATTATGAATTACACTGTCTGAGGCTTCTTATTTGGGCCTACCCTTGTCAAGGATGCCTGTCACTTTTCTGGTGATTGTGGCAGTGGAAATTACTGAGTGTCTAGTTCGGCTGCATGAGTGTGACTATGCTTTTCATGTTCAGGGCATTGTATTTGAAAAGTCTTTTATTGGCTTGTTTTGCCCTACATAAAGTATTTTTGTTATAAAAATGTTGTATATTTGTAAATGTATGTTATTTACATGTATTTATACATACAATATTTTAGGTATATTACGTTTTCAATGTTATCAGCCAATAATGATGATGCTAATTGTTTAGAACTGTGGCTCTTAAATGTGAGAGTTTCAAGACCACTTTATATTCTTATCGAGAGCCCCAAAGAGATTTTTGGTATGTAAGTTATATTTCTCAATATTTATTATTGTTGTTGTTAGGTACGGTTGAGTCGGTATCCGACTCATAGCAACCCTGTGTACAACAGGTGAAACATTATTGTCAGTGCTTCTCTGCTATTCATAGGGTTTTTAATGGCACATTGATTTTTAGGAGTAGGTTGCTGCGTCCGTCTCCCAAGCCTACAGTATCTGGTGTTCCCAGGCGGTCTCTCATCCAGGTACTAACCAGGCCTAACGCTGCTTAGCGTCCGAGATCTGACAGGATCAGAAGCCACAGTGCTACAGTTGCAGGGAATATTTATTGTATTAGACATTAAACCTGAGTTTACAAGTATTCATTTAATTCATTAAAACATAAATCTATTACATACTAATGTAAATAACTTTCAAGCAAAATTATTTTCCAAACCAACTACAATACCGGTTGTGCAAAATAATGATTATTTTCCAAAACAAAAGTTGAGTGAGAATGAATGATACTGCTTTTATATTTTTGTAAATCTTTTTAATACTTGGCTTGAGAACACAGAATGTCATAGATGCTTCCACATTCAATTTATTGTAATTTGTTGTTTTGATTGAAGAACATGAAGCAAATCTGTCCTTAGGTGGACATGTAATGGAAAAGAAAGATAGGATTTTTTTTTTTTAAAGACAGTGTTTCACTGTATTTTGCCAGGCTGGCCTTAAAGTGGTGGGGCTCAAACTGTCTTTCTGCCTCTGTCTCCTGAGTAGCTGGGACTACAGGTGCAACCCACCATACCCAGTATAAAGGAATATTTGAATAGCTCTTTCAGATAGTTTACTACTTCACCAAAACTCTGTAAGGGGTGGTGTTTTAAAAGCTAGTTGCATTATGGATTCTGCAGTCTCATCAGTGTAATTTTTGTGTTTGGTTTCACTAAAATTCCCTTGTCTGTCTTTAACTTTGAAATGGATCTTTTATTCATTCATGGTTTTATAACATCACTGATTGGTTGTTTGGAAGATATTGGCTCAGTGAATTGCATAAACCTTTCAAATATTGATATTTCATTATACTAAAAACATCAGAGGAGTCTTTTAGAAACTTTTGGAAAACTGTCACTTTCATGGCAGTAGATACAGATTTTCCAAAATTCTGATTTTTGCTTGAATGTTCAAAATTTACCATTGGCAAAAAAAACTGTCAATTGTTTTCCTTGAAGTGACAGATTATTTTGTTCATTTTTGAAATGCCTGACAGATACACAAGTCTGCATAATCACAGTTTGTCAGTTGCTTTTCTTCAAGTGAAAATTGTGTTCTTAGAAAAGACTCCACCTCAGTCATGTAATCTACTTCTCAATCTGCCTTGAATTGGATGATTTCTGACAGTTAACCACCAGCTAGGTGGCTGCAAGTACGTAGGAGGGCAGATCTCATATATGGAAGGGCTATTCAGAGGGAACAGCGAGTGCTCTGTAGGTTAAAAGAAAAAAATTCTTATAGCATAGTTTACTTAATTCACCAGAAATTATGTAAATGAATGTTACTTCTTTCAACATAGTGACTTTGGAAACACATCACATTCAGTGATAGCGTTAGGATGTTGTTAGAATGCTACCTTGTTTGGAATCACTTCAGGTTATGACTTTAAGTTTGCTCAGGAGATTACCCTTGGCTATGCTGTGTTAACATTGGATGGCCTGAAATGTCTCATAACCTTTTTCCAGTTGTATATAAATATAGTTGTCTAGTCTGAGAGGACCCTGTAGCCAAACAGTGATTTGTGTGATCATGTCCTGTGGCAATTTGGGCACTTTTAACAGCAGCATTCCTCACTATGTGGAGAAAGTACCATTCTCAAAGTCAGGACTGGCTCTTGTCCTTTGCTCTTCCTCTGCATGGCTGGGTAACCTTGAACACTGCCTCTGCCTTCCTGCTGTTTCTCTGGGAGGTTGAGTGTTGACTTAGGTCCTAGTCTCTTAGCTCTCCTGCTCTGTGATTCGAAGATTTGAGAAGCATGAAAGCAGGCTGCCCTTCACAGTCTGGGGCAGTGGTTCATTGGGGGCTTGTTCTGCATCCTTTTTGTGTCTTCTGGCCAGCCCTGGCTCTGGGCTCATCCAAAGCAGCAGGCTTCTTTGGTTGTGGTTTTTAAAGCCTTTTTTTTGTTGTTGTTGTTCTTGTTGTTGTTTGTTTTTGTTTTTGCAGTGCTGGGGGTTGAAGCCAGGGCCTTGTGCATGCAAGGGAAGTGCTGTACAACTGAGCTGCATCCCCAGCCCTAGTGTTTGATTCTTAAGGTAGCATAGGAATTCCAAAACTGGGTAACCACATTTGAGTCTCATAAACTGTCAGCTGCTGTAAGGATAGCTAGTCTGTTTGGGGGATTAAACTGGGACCAAGGAGAGTTGAATTAGTAGGGTAAGGTTGGTGCAGCCTAGGGGAGAGAGCTGCTGTTGTTTACTGACTGCTGCTGTGTGCAAAGAGTTCTGTTAATGGCCACTTTTGAAAATTACATCAACTCGCTTCCAAACTGCCTTTGGTGGAGGTGACAGAAGGCTTGTTTCAAAGGTGAGGAGCTGCCATTCCGAGAGCTGCTTTAATTTGCCTGATGTAGAGTGAGGTCCGCAACTGACCTTCCCAAGTTTTTAGGTGCTGCTCTTTTCTCCATACCTTCCTAGCCATGGTAACTTCCTTTTTCATGTTTCTTGATGACTGTTTTAAGCTCCTCTAAAGTGTTGAAGACATGTCACAATTGGATGGCATTAATCTTTGAGGGGTGATGATTTTGTAACTAAACTTTTAACAATTACAAACTTTTGTCAACGGTCAGTAAAAGACAATGATGAGAAAATGTTGATGTTAAATCATAGACCTGTATTGAAATGAGGCTGGCCCTGGTCTATTAGCTATGTAAATCTGAGGGCAGACAAGCCTTTGGACTAGTTCAGAAGCAAATGACAAGACTTGCCAATCTGGCATTGAAGTGCTTCTAATTTGCCTTTCCCTATCAGGAATTAAAAACTCAAATTTTGGTGGATTATTTATTGAAAAGAAGTACTGTTAGCACAGTGATAGTCCTAAGGATAAAAGTTGGCAGGAGCCCACAGCCCTGGCCTCCCAGAACCAGCCCCTCCACCTCAGGAGGGGACTGCGGGCATCAGTCCCCAACTCCCTGCAAATGAAAACCACAGAAGCAGCACTCTGGATTGCAGATGTGGGGGAACACATGGATGGTAGGTCATTAGGGACGGAGGTGGTTTAAAGGAATGTGCTGAGAGCTCTTCTGAAAATTTGCAGACTTGTGGAAGTTGATGTCAGGAAAGGAGTAAAGATGGAATTCTTGTGTCCTCTTAATGAGAGATCTCTAACATCTGCATAAACAGGAATTCTGAGAAGCGAGGTATCCCACAGAAGACCATCAAGACTAAAGAGTGGAGAGTAGAATTTTTGTGCGTGTTTTCTATTAAGCATATTTTTGGTAGGAACTTGGAGTAGTTAAGTGTGTCCCACAGCATCCCTGGTGATGACAGTTGACATTAACTTATTTTGGTATTGGAAAAGGCAATAATGGAGGTTACTTCTCACTGAAGGTTTTCTAGCAAATGAATGGAAAATGGATAAAATGTACATAGGATCTGGTTCTTCTGTTAGAGCTTTATAGGACACCCTGCAGTTGTATTCTGTACCATTGGCTTGTCATTGTGACAGGAGGGTTGCAGTTGTATGGCAGCGGCTTGCATTGCTGGTGACTGGTGGAGGGTCTTGTGCTGCCAGACCTGATAACTTTCACTCTTCTGAGAAGATAGGTTGACCAACTTAGGACCCACACTGCATAGGGAGCCTCCAGTCCTTTTTCCCAGGGATGGTGCCAGCAACTGTCTCAGGACCTGACTTCTTTTCCTCTAGGTGGGTTGGGCAGCGAGGGGCGGGCGGGGGAAGGATTTCCTCTGGTGCCACTTCGCAGGAGTCTAAGCCAGTGTGTTCTGGGAAATGATAGTTTACTTGGCAACAGAAACACACAATTTTCCTAGTAAAACTAGGTACCAATTTGCTTTAAGGGAGGAGCAGTTGCTTTAGAATTACTAGTAACTTTTTAGTAATTTTACTTGAAAAACTGAAGCTTCCTTGAATTATTGGCACACATGAGCATTTGATAAATCTGTATAGTCACTTCTGATCAATTACCTGTGCTTCTTGGAATTTTGGTTATGTGCATGTCAGAAGAGGACAGGTGTCCCCAGTGCACTTCTGATTTCTGAGCTGGGTAAGTTAGCATCTTAGAGTGGAGGACTTCCCAGGCCTGTTCAGTGGCCTTTCTTCTGTCCTACTCTGACGATGGGAAACCAGAGTCAGAAAGTCTGAGTACCTGGATCCAGGCCACACAGATTCGTTGACATATTTTGCACTTTTAAAAATTTCAGGTTAAAGCAAAAAGTGTTTGGTCATCTGCCCTGAGTGCTAATTATGTATTAGGTGCTGAGTTAAGTGGTTTCTATACACAGTCTAATTTGGTTAGTCCTTAGGAATTAAGAGGCAGGCTGAATTAACTGCACTTTACAAAGGAGCAAAGGAGGTGCTAGAGCAGGTTAAGTCCCTTCAGTGGGTTCAGAGTGTTCTGTGCTGTTTGTTCTCTTTATTCTTTCTTTAAAACAGACCCCTGTGACCACCGCTTCTCTTCACATTTGCCAAGCCAGTCATCCGTGCTCATCTCCTCCTTGCCCTCCTCTCCTGTCCTGGGCCACCCTCTCCTGACCCACTTCTCAGAGACTCCTTCCCTTGCGTGGCCCTTTCTCTCTGTGCCCCTTCTTACTCCTTTCCCTCTCTGTGCCTGCTTCTGTTTATGTTTATTTGTATATCTTTACCTAACAAATGATTTTTAGTACTCATGGCAGGTGCTTTACAAATACTAACGCACTGGATTCTCCTAATACCCCACTGAGATAATTACTGTTATTATCCCCTTCATATACTGAGGCACAGAGAGGTCAAGGAACTTGACCAGGGTTACACAGCTTGGGTTTGAACACAGTCCTGTTTTCTTCCCTGCTGAGGAGACAAATACTTGACCAATTTTGTCTTCTTCTCTGTTGAATGTTGGGAGCCATCTCCACTGCCCTTCTCCACTCCTCACCTGAACACACCCTTCTGCCGCCACAACTTTATAGTAACTGCTCTTCACAGTCTCAGATGCCCTGCTTGGTGAATCTGGTGGACGCGTGTCTGTTCGCCTCTCCTTGTCATTTGAACTTGCTAGGCATGTCCTTCTTAAGGCTTTTCCTTGGTTTTAAGGCTTCAACTGTGGGCTGACTCTTGGCCCTGTTGGTATTGTCTGGACTGTGCCCTCCTTCCTTCGTCATTCTTCGCGATCTCTGTGTGATTTCATCCACTCCAAGACTTTGCTTTCCTTCTGTTTGAGTGGCTTCAGCAGCTGTATCTTCAATTCAGCTTTCTCTCTTGAGCTCCTCACTTTTATGTTGCATTGCCTACTGGCAAGCCCCATGTGGGTTTTCTCTGCACCTCTCATCCATCTCAGATAAATCCTGCATCTCCTGTGTTCCCTGCGTGTCAGTGAATGGCGTTAACCATCTGCTCACTCACCCATACTTGAATCCTGGTTATCATCCCAGGCTCTCCTCCGTCCAGAAGCCAGGTCTGATGGGTGGTGATTCTTCCCCGAGCATGTCCATCCTCCCTTGGTGGCACTGTCTTTTCTGGCTGAGATCCCTGCAAGAGCCCACTAACTGGTCTGGCTGGCGCCAGTCTTTCCTATGTTCCACATGTTAGTAACTTCCATTCTTTCTAAAATGTACGTCTTTCTCAAAAGCATAGCTTAAAATCTTGGTAATGACTGCTCCATGAATTCAGAACGGATCGTAGGACCTTCCTGATCTGACACTGCTGAAGCCACGCTGAGGCATTTGCAGGCACCTGAATGTGTTTTGCTTCCCTCAGCCCTGGGGATCTGCTTCAGTCTTCTGCTTGGCTCCTTTTCAGCTCCCTGCCTGGCCATTTCCTACTTTTTCTTTGGGCTCAGCTTAGTCCTTTAGACCAGGGGTCCCCAATACCAGGGCCTGTTAGGAAACAGGCCATAGAGCAGGAGGTGAGTGGCAGGCTAGCAAACTTCATCTGTATTTACAGCTGCTCCCCTTCGCTCCCATTACCGCCTGAGTTCTGCTTCTGGGCTGTGGAAAAATTATCTTTCATGACACCAGGACACCGGTCCCTGGTGCCAAAAAAGGTGGGGGACCGCTAGCATTCTCTGTAAATTTTCTTTTTCTTCTTTCTTTCTTTTGTTTTGTTTTGGTGCTGGGCATTGAACCCAGGGACTTGCACATACTAATCACATTCTCTACCACCGAGCTTCACCCCAGCTCCTGTTTGGTGAATTTTTTGTCCTGATGAAAATGCCCTGTATTTACTCCACCCAGTTTGGCAGCAGTAGCCACACATGATTGTTATGCCCTTAAATATAGCTGGTGTGACAGAGGAACGAACTGAATCTTTTAAAATGTATTTAATTTTAATGTAAATTTAGCCAGCCATATGGGACTAATGGCTACCACACTGGCCAACACAAGGCCTGTGTGTGTGTGTAAGGGGGATGATTGAAATGGTTTACAATGAAAGAAATATAGTCCATATTCACAGTGTAACCTTTTAAGAAGGTATTTATCAGAAGAAAAACAGGAAAATGGGAAGGATTCTGTCCTAGGAAAAGTAACAAAATTTTAATTCATTTTTTTTAAAAAACAAAAGAAAACCTAATTTTGATAGATCAGAATCTACCAACGACCCAGTTTGTATGTGGCCAATAAAAGTTATTTAGATACTGATGATCCAGGCATTCAAATACAAAATGACGTTTAAGAACGTTTACCAGAAGCCGTCTTGCTGCTTTAATGTGGCAGAGTTTTAGTGCCATGGAACCTTGGCAGCTGGATGCCCAGGTTGCAGACAGGTGTCTTGAGTTGCAGAGGGTGCCTTGGGAGTACACATTTGAAATAGAACATTGAGATATGTGTGATCGGTCAGAACAGTGTCTGCTCTTTCTAGGTGTGCGATGCGGTCTGGAAGATGCAAAATAGGCAATATTCTGTTTTCTAGGACGTTTTGGTTTACCCACAGCATTTTAAAGGCTTAGAATATTTGAGGTATGTTTGTCATGGCCACTGGTCTTTAAGGCACTAAACTTTCAGTAGGTAGTGAGAAAATTTTATATTCTCTAGAATTGTTTTATAGGAAAATTAAGACTATTTTCAAGTTATTTTTTCTCTGAAATGCACATAAAATAATTTGGTATGTTTAGGGATGCAGTAGGTACAAGGGAGGAAAGTTGAAAATGTGAGTGGGCATATTATGATGTAAATACTATTACTGATGAAACAATTATTTAGATTTTAAAAATCTGGATCATAATTTTATTAGCAACTGATATATAGTAGTTAAATTTGTTAAAATCATAAAAATGAGTGGGTGCAGCCGTTTGAGTCCTTAGTAAACTCTGTATTTTAAGACTGAGTAGGTGTATGGTTCTTTATGTAATTTTTGATTAAACCAAGTACAAAATTCAATTATTAAGCTTCATAGGTAGCCTTAAATTATTTTAATCATCCTCATTATGTGAAACAAATGTCATGTCTGGTAATAGCTCATCTTTTCACTCTACCTACCTTTTCTTATATTGCAGTCTTTTATTTGCCAACTTGAGGTGAATTTAATAATTTATCAGAATGGACACAGTGTAGACATTTGTGACTTAAGGATCTCTTTTCAAACTGAAGTATAAAATTGGCTTGCAAGTTAGGATGATATCCTAATATCAACAACCTTGTACAGTCATATATAAGTACATAAACTTAAAACTGGCCAAATGATTTTTAGGGGAAATACATGAGGCAGAATCATATCATTAGAGTCAACTTTCAGTGATGTAGAATAGCATGGTGGTGCAGAAAAGAATGAATTTGTTACAGAATGTATTATACTTTAAAAAAATCACATTTAGCTTATGAATTATTTACTTAGAGTATTACATAAAGATGTTTCATAAAGGTAGCTTTCCTCTTAGCACATGGCTGTTTTGGGGAAATCCAGATGATTGTGTAGAAGAAGGAAAGAGACAATTTTAGTATTGAGCCTTTTATATATAGTTGTTGTTAGGTGCCCTTGATTCGATATCCAACTCATAGTGACCCTATGTACAACAGATGAAGTACAATTGTCAGTGCTTTTCTGCTATTCATAGGGTTTTCAATGGCTGAGAGTGGATTGCTGGGTCCTTCTCCTAAGCTTATAATACGTGGTGGTCCCATTTCCCATCCAAGTACTAACTAGACCTGACCCTGCTTAGCTTCTAAGATCTGATGGTCAGACGCTACAGTGGGATCAGATGCTACATTTGTATGGCTGCAAGCAGCCTTCCATATAGATGTAGGAAAATGTTAAATTAAATATACAGAGTTTATGGATAGAAGCTTTGTTTTCTATCATAGGTTGATGGCCAAAAGTTGCATCAGGTTTGTTTAGCTGCATTAAATTGGCAGTTTTGATTATGTTGGCATTGTAGAATTTGTTTGCACTTACGGTAAATGTTGGTATAGAAAAAAATGTTTTCTAACTATATTAAATGTGGAAATGTTTATGAACTAGTGGGTGTGAAACTGTTTACTGTAGTCCAGCCTTAATTCCATCTCCCTGTCAAACAATTTATTTGAAATAAGAATTTAATACTGTAGTCTCTGAGTAAATTACATGTTTTCTGCCATTTTCTTCTTCCTGTAGACTTACCTTTTGAGATTATGTGCAATTTTCTACTCTCTCTCATATTCTTTCAAAGATCTGCTCAACCTTTTCTTATGATTTGGTTTCATTATTATATTGCTTTCTTCTCTGATAGAGATCTGACTTTTTATGATTCCTGTGTATTTCTCTTTTGCATGAAATATGGCCTGTAACACGCACCAGTCCTGGTACGCCCTCCAGCTTTGCTACCATGACTTCTGTCGTTGGTGTCCTGTGACACTTGCCTGTCTCTGTGCTCACGTTAATTCATGACAGATAAGGTTCCTGTCCCTCACATGTGCTGCACTCTAACAGAGAGAATAAGCAAATCATTTTCAGCTGTAGTGTTGGTCAAGTTTATTTATTTATTTATTTATTTATTTATTTTTAACTTTTTTCCTGTAAGGAAAAGAATGTTGGTAGTGTGTATCAAGGAAGATTGTTTAATGACACCCTTTCTCTTCTTGCCTTTCAAGCCAGGAAGACACTTTTTAGGTACACTTTTTAACTCCTCTTGGAATATGAAAAAGATCCTTTTCCAGTGTAAATGAATGTAAGACATTACCACATCAGGTAGCTAGGGAAAATGACAGAAAGGATACAAAAAGCTGGTCCCTACAAGAACTGTGGGCCTGTTCCCTGTTTTCTTGGCCCCTTGGCAACTTGGCATGTGGTCCCTGTCCCACCTTTGGCATCCTCCAGTGATTCTGTTAGTTGCCTAGGAGTTTGTGATTGCCTGGGTCTTTGGATGCAGGGCGGCTCTGAGGCAGCCATTGCTTGTGGTACTTCCATTCTCTCACTAGTTATAGGCTTATCACTGTGCATGCGCTAGTGTGTGTGTGGGGGGGTTGGGGAGCCAGAGGGAAGCCAGTTGCTGGAAATAAGTCTAAAACCAATGGGAAACTTTTTTTTTTTTTTTTTTTTTGCAGTATTGGGGGTTGAACCCAGGGCTTCACACTTGCATGCTTTGCAAGTGCTGTACCACTGAGCTGCACCCCCACCACATTTTTTTTACTTTTTGAGAGAGGGTCTTGCTAAATTACTCAGACTGCCTCTGGTCTTGAACTTGTGATCCTCCTGCCTCCGCCTCCCAAGTCGCTGCGATTATAGGCATGTGCCACTGCACCCGGCTGGGAAAACATTTTTTAATGGTGATTTTTTTTTTTTTAAATTAGGTTAACAAACATGGTGTCATTGGCCTTTATACACCAGGTTTTGTTTGCTTAAAATATTTTGGGATATTTTACAGTATTAAGTGAGATACCTGCTAGTGATCAGGAAATTTTGTAGAATTTATATTTCTCTTTCATTAGCCTGTACTATAAACATCTTTGCCACGTAGGGTGAAATACTTCTCTGGAATTTAACTTTTCCCTGTCCCAAATAAATTACTTAAATATCCATTTACTTATTTTTGGACCTGTCTCTTCATTTCTTTTACTCTTCTTCTGTATTAAAGTTAAAATGACTTAGGATAATATTGAAAAATATCCTATAGGATAGATACACATTTTGTACACACCTATTTTATCTATCTATATGTAGACATAGTGTGTACAGATAGGTTTTTGTCTTCATTTCATTCTGTCATATGATACCGAATGCTTCTGGTGTTATGAGAATGTATTCCGGTCTGTTGTGGGGCCATGTTAAATTATATATAGAATGAGGACCACACTGGGTGAATTTCCCTAGTTCTTGGCTGGTTACAGGTCAGCTGCCTCTAGGCTAAGGTCAGGGTGCTGGCTGCCTTCTTAGTGGACTTAGTATTTAAGGAGCTAGCTTCAAGGAATGTTATTTAAAGGTTGAGTTGCAAGGTATAAAGACCTCTGAAGGACATAATTTCCAAGATTCTTGTCCTTTAGCGGCACAACTTGCATATGAGGTAATATGTGCCTTTTGATCATTGCATGAAAAGTTAGTGCTGCAGATATTCAGTATAAGTTGTTAGCCTAGTGCTGTTTCACTAGTTGCCTTGAAAGAAACATTAGGATCCCGGTTCATGGTGAGGCACACCTGTAATCCTACTGACTTGGGAGGCAGGAGGATCTCAAGGTTGTGGCCAAAGACAGCCTGTGTAACTTAGTGAGACCCTGTCTCAAAATAAAAAGTAAAAAATGGACTAGAGGTGGGGCCCTGGATTCAACACTCCAGTACTGCCACCCCCGCCCCCCCCCAAAAAAAAAAAAGAGAAAAGAAAAAAGATAAAAAGAAAGGAAGGAAACATTAATCCAAGCACTAAATGTAGGGAAACAGTCTTCATCTGAAAGGTACTTCAGAATATCCACTCTCCTCAAAGTTATTTAGAAATAACTGAAAGATTTCTGCAAGTAACTGTGAAGTAGTATGTTACATAACATAACATTAGATATTAATGTTAACTGCACTTTTTGTCTTGCATAAATGATTGGCAAGCAGATGGGCATATCTTTAGAAGTAAACCTCCTTTAGATGTGCTGTCTTTCACTAAGGACTGCTCAAAATTCTTTGGATGAAGTTAGAATTGTTTCTTTGTCAGTCACAAATGCCAAGACTACTTTCTTTTGTTAAATTTTTTTCTTTGTGTTGTTTACTTTGTAGTACTTTGGGGCAAATGCCATTTGTTGATTATTTGTTCTTCCTTGTGTGGTCAGTGGACACTGGTGGAGGAAGAGCCCAACTCTCCAACTTTCACACGCAGGTCCATGTCAAGAAAAGGCAGATTCCAGAGCAGATATGCATCTCTCACAGCTCCCAGGGGTGCCACTGGTACTGTCCCAGGACCCGGACAGCAAGGCTGGGGTCTCCAGGGAGAGAGGCAGGGAGCACGCAGATGCAACAGAGTGCCTGGCACTTGTGTAGCTGTTGCTACAAAATACCAGGGAGGGCTTAAAATTACCTTCAGGAGGGAGGGCTGAAGACATGAAGCGTCTCCAGACAGGTGGTAACAAAGGGCAGTGGGACAAAAAAGAGGCCAGGCTGCACAGTGAGTGCTTAAGGAGGCCAGAGAAGAACAGATGGCAGGTGTGAAGGCAAGGAAGCCGTGGGAAAACAGAGGGATGGTTGATAAACTTTCACCTTTGATATAGCTCAAGAAAATACTTTGAGGGAGTACTTGTGAGTGTTTCAGGGGACAGAAGGAAAGAAGTTTGGGGAGTTGAGAAAGGAGGGACCCATGGGAATCTGATTACAAAGGTCCTGTAGCCACACTGGATCATTTGGACTGGATCCTGAAAATGATGGAGAGTCCTTGAAAGACTTAATAGGGGCAAGACATGATGCAGTCTGTGTTTCAGAGGACTGTTCAGTCAGCACTGTGAGTGTTGCAACAGGACTTCGGAGAACCAATTAGACCTCTCAGTTTTTGACCTTCGCTAAACCATGAAGACCTGAAGACCTGACCCCATCAGAGATAGTATAAATGGGGAGGAGGAGGTAGACTCGGGAGATATGTAGAAGCCAGAATCAGCAGGTTGGGCAAGAGGTTGAATCTGCCGAATACTTGAGGAGCATTTGCTACAATAGCAGACTGCATGAGTAAGGGCCTTGTCTGTTTTGTTCAGCATCCTATACCCTGTGTCTGCCAAATGCCTTACTCAAAGCAGGCACTCATTAAATACTTTGTAAATGAACAATGACAGTGGGGAATCTAGGGTTGTTTCCTATTGTTTGGCTAGGTTGAGGGGGTGGGTGGAGATACTGCTAGCTACCGTATGGCACGCTGACACAAAGCAAGGCACTCTGTACGTCAATTCAGAGCATAGTTTTCCCTATGAAAAATCCATGTCCCTTCACTTGTTGTTGTTGTTAGGTGCCGTCGAGTCGTGTCCAACTCATAGTGACCCTCATAGGTTTTTCAATGGCAGATTGTTTCGGGATTGCCTTGGGAGTGGGTTGCTACATCCTTCTCCCATTTTTGTGGTGCTGGGAATCGACCTTGAGATCTCAGAGACTGTGCTCTACCAACTGAGCTAAATCCCAGCCCATCCCTTCAATTAGTATCAACCAAATACGGAGGTTACCTAGTGATATAGATGAAAGCTAGCAATGCAATCTATTACTTTTATGGTTTAAAAAATTATTTTTGTGGTGCTGGGGATCAAATCCAGGGCATTGCACTTGCTAAGCATGTGCTCTACCACTGAGGTACATCCTCAGCCCATTTCATTTGTATTTTACTTATTTTTTAACTTTGCAAATGTTTTTAATTTTTTTTTTTACTAATTTCTTAGTGTACAATTGAATGGATTTCATTTTGACATTTTCATACATGCATATCATTGTGCATTGCTCATGTTCACCTCTCACATTTCTCTCTCATAACCAACTCATTGGTGATTGCCTTCCTGCCCACCAGTGGGCCCCCCTCTGCTTGCATGGTGTGTGTGTGTGTGTGTGTATGTGTGTGTGTGTGTGTGTGTGTGTGTATTTAAATTCAGATTAACCTTTGAGAGCAAAATATTTCTCTTCCTTTCTCCCATTACCCTTTCTTATAGCCCCCTCCCTTCTCTCTTTAGTTCCTTTTCTCCTCTGACATAGGCCCCCTTCTACTTTCATGACATATATATTAACATATTGATTATATATTGAAATCTAGTGTCCACATATGAGAGAATATGGGATGAGAAGATATGGGATGTTTGTCTTACTGGATCTAGTTTATTTCACTTAAATTGATGATGTTTAGTTCCATCTATTTTCCTGCCAGTGCCATAATTTCATCCTTCTTTATGGTTGAATAAAACTCCATAGTGTGTATATACCACATTTTCTTTATCAATCTATCTGTTGATGGACATCTGGTTGATTCCAGGTCTTGGCTATTGTGCATTATGCTACAGTAAACATGGATGAGCAGGTATCTCTGATGACTTATATTCCTTTGGGTATGTACTGAAGAGTGGTATAGCTGGGCCATATGGTATTTCTATTTTTAGTTTTTGGAGGAACTTCCATGCTGATTTTTGTTTTTCCTTTTTGTTTTTTTCTGTGGTACTGGGGATCGAACCAGGACCTCGTGCTTGCATGCTTTGCAAGTGCTGTACCACTGAGATGCACCCCCAGCCCTATTTTTTTTTTTTTTTTAACTTTTGAGACAGGGTCTTGCTAAGTTATGCAGACTGCCTCTGGTCTCAAACTTGTGATCCTCCTGCCTCCGCTTCCCAAACCTCTGAGATTACAGGCGTGTGCCACCGTGCCCCCCAGCTTCCATACTGATTTCTATAGTGGCTGCACTAATTTACATTCCCATTTTATTTTTAATATGATGAATTAACATAGGGCTTCTGAAGGATTTTATATCCTTCTAAATCTTTCTGAATTTTGTATAGTTGAGAATCACTCATATCATAGTGAAAATTATTAATAAAAAAGAACCTGTTTTGGGAGATAAAGAAGAAATTTTATACTTTGAAAGTGTAGTTAACATAAAATATGATATATGGAAAGAATACCATCCATCACAAGGGGTAGTAAGGAAATAAAAGAATACTAATCTCTGAATAGGAGAAAATACTTTTCATGAAAGGGGATTGCTACTATTTAATATGGTCTTTGTTAAAAAATATTATTTCTCAGAAGAAATGTATAGCAATGCTCTATATGTTTTGTGCAGTGATGGAAGTATTCCATATATGCACTGTCTAATAAGTAGCTTCCAACCACATGTAGCTATTGAACACTTGAAATGTGGCTGATGACACTGAGAGACTGAATTTTAAATTTTACTGAGTTATAATCAAATGACAACATGTAGCTAGTGGCTCCTGGTCAGACAGCAATCCCAGTGTATCAGTATTGCCCAAGCATACTAATAAATAATAAGGAAGAAAATACAGTTTTTTTCCAGAGGGTTCTGTGAGAGCATCAGTTGTTCGGGAGGCAGATCTGAATTTGTCATGAACTGATGTTCTCATGTGGGTAACTTGGGGATACTTCCTGATTCTTTATCTGGGTGCTTGTCAGTTGGATAGGTGTGTTCTCCAACAGCGAGCATTGGCCTGGCTGGGTTCCCTCTTTCCCAAGTGCCTATTGGAGGCTGGGTTGGAGTGGGGAGATTGCTGTTCACAGACTTTAGGGTTTAGCTGGAAGGACTTCTAGATGGAATTGAAACAGCAGTGTGAGCCCTTTATCTTCTATGTGTCTACCTATCAGCATGTGGATTCCTTCCCTGTCTTCATATGATTTGTCACCTTGGTGATTGAGAGGCCTCGTTATGGATTGTGGTGAGGTTGGTGATATGCTCTTTTTCCAACTGCTAGACATTCTCTTAGAAATTCTGACACCTGCTCCACCCCGACCCCAGAATCATTGCTACAGTTATCCTCTATGCCTAAGGCTTTTTGGAGGTGGAGGAGGTTTAAAGAGGACAACTGAAACTCAAGTCGTGTAGCAGCAAAAAATAGTCTTTGGCATCTAATAGGTCATTATTCTGTGACTTCATACTTTCCTATGTGTGTTGGATATTTATGAAAGAAGTTTCCTTGGGATGGCATTTTGCTTATACAATTGGATGAAAAGTGGTTGAGCTACAGGAAATATTTTGCATTTGAAAAGTGTTTTGCATTCACCTGTCAGGGTTTCTAGTTCCCACTTGTGACACAAAAATTTCTGCTGCATCATTGTGGTACTAAATTAAAACTCAGCTACACAAATGCTATTTGCCTAGCAGTGTAGTTAGGAATTATTGTAGTTTTCAGAGGTCAGAGATTTAATGAATTAAATGTATAAATTTATGTATCAGATATACAATAAATTTAATAATGTTTTGGGTGCTGTTGACAGTGACCCTGTGTACAACAGAACAAAACACTGCCTGGCTCTGTGCCATGCACTGGATCTTTTTATGTTTGAGCCTGATGTTGCAGTCACTGTTTCTTCTCATTTTGACTCATCCCACATCAGCAAAAGGAGGTCCTTTTACTCCATTCTTGTCATTAAGGTCAACTCTACTTTGAAGAAGCAACTCTTCTCCAGTCAATGCCTTCCAGCCCCGGGGCTCATTTTCTGGCACTATGATGGTGTTTCGCTGGTATTCATAGTTTTTTTTTATTTTTATTTTTTTTTGTGGTACTGGGGGTTGAACCCAGGGCCTTGTGCTTGCATGCTCTGCAAGTGCTGGACCACTGAGCTGCACCCTCAGCTCTTTTTTTTGTTTGTTTTGTTTTCACTTTTTTGAGACTGAGTCTCACTAAGTTACGTAGACTGCCTCTGGTCTTGATCTTGCGATCCTCCTGCCTCCTCCCAAGCAGCTGGGAGTACAGGCATGCACCACCTCGCCTGGTTGGTATTCATAGTGTTTTCAGTGGCTAATTGTTTTGTTAATGGGCTGTTGGGTCCTTCTCCCTATTTTATCTTATTCTGGAAGCTCAGATGAAACCTGTCCACCATGGGTGGCCCTGCTGGTCTCTGAAACATCAATGGCATGGCATGGCATTCAGCATCACAGCAACATGCAAAACCCACAGCATGACAAGCTGACAGACACATGGAGGAAATTTAATAATAAGTAATAAAAATAAAACGTATAACTTAATAAATTCAATCAAATATTTTTCAGTATATTAATTTTTTGATAACATTTCTTTTATTTTAATTTCTTGAGTACCCATTACTTTCATTGCTGATTCTTTAATTTTAATTTTCTAGTTTGCATTACTGGGGGCTTGAACCCGGGGCCTTGTGCATGCGAGGCAAGTGCTCCACTACTGAGCTGCATCCATAGCTCCTCATTGCTGATTGTTAGCCATGACTTGTTTGTTTGGATTTACCTATTTTTCATCCTGCTTATTCCCAATAAAGTTTACCAATAGGTCTAATTTGGTTTCCCAAAACGTGCTTGGTTCCTAAAAGTTATATATTTGTTGTTGTTGTTAGGTGCCATAGAGTCGGTTTCTGATTCATAGTGACCGTTATAGGGTTTTCAATGGCTGTTTCCAGATTGCCTTGGGAATGGATTGCCAGGTCCTTTTCCCATTTTTGCCGTGCTGGGAATTGAACTCAGGACCTCAGAGACTGCAGCGCAGCGCTCTACCAACTGAGCTAAATCCCAGCCCCAAAAGTTATATATAGTATAAATTTAAAAAATTGAAACTCCCTTCTCTTTGCTCAAGGCAGCGTTGTTTTACGGATTCTTCTCTGAATAAAGTGGACCCAAGATAGGCCTTCACTGTTTTGCTGTTTTTAGTAAACTGCGATTTTATCCATTCATTCCCTTTCATTTTGGGGGAATTGTTTGTCATTAAAATATTTTGTATGAGGTGTTTAATCTGCCCAGTTCATGTTGTTGTCGTTCACCTGTAAGTGAAGGAGGGTTTAGACTTAAGATCTCCAAAGTGCTTGCCAGCTTTGGAATGCTTGTAATTGGTTTCACAGTGTGCCTCTGCAGTGTTGGTGACACTCTTATTCAAGTTGTCCCATTGTACTCCTCCTTACCCCCAAGCCCATGCACCTTGTGAACTGTCTTTCAGTTCATGTTTTATGTTTCATACATTGGGCTAAATGGAAAGTTTTCAAGTTTACTTCACTCTTTTTGGGGCTACTTTTAAAATGTGGCTACCAGAAAATTATAATTACATATATGGCTCTCATTTGTCGCCCATTGAACAGTGCTGATCTAGGAATAGGAGATGTAGAGAAAGGAGAAGTCTTCAAAATGTAGTTTTAAATAAGTGTCTTTTATAGAAACACAAAATTATACATTTGCAGTGGTGACTTGGGAAAGTAGGCATTCAAGTGGTCTTGATCAAATAAAAAATGACTAAAATAATTTAATTAGGTTAGTTCAGATCAGAAATATGAACTGCAGCTACCAGATGGATTCCTGGCATAGTTGCCAGCTGGGTCTTGAGGTCAGGAAAGAGACAGGAAGGCGTTGGTGTCAGCTGGAGCATGAACAGTCACTGATGACAGACTGTAAAGCCAGAGTTTTTGAACTTCTGTGCTTGAACTTCTCTGCCTGGGGCTCACCCAAATGTGGTTGCAGTTGTGGTAGCAATATGTTTACCTGAATCCATGTAATGCTGGCATTCTTCTTGCCTCCTGGAATGGACTCTTAATGGGAAGGAGTAGGAACTGGAAGGAACAGGAACAAAGCTGAGGGTTGGGTACAGTGATATTCATGGGGGCTCTTTGTTTTGCCCCTTCCAGTGTCTGTAGCAGCTTCTTTTCCCCCTATGCAGAGGCTGAAGCTGATGAAAAGCAAGTGTCAGCTCCATTCCCACATCTCCAACTGGGTCTGCCTCTGTCTTGGGCTCAGTGGGCCTGCTACAGGAGCGGGACACCAGGGGGCTACACCAGCCCCTCCCTCTGTGCCTCCTTTCTCCTGGAGCAGGCCAGGAGTCCCATCTAATCAATGGTATTTCCTGCCACCACACTAAGGGGACTCTAGAGGATGACGCTGTTATCCTATAAAACAAAGCCTTCAGGGACATGAAAGTAGACACTACTTTCTTTAAGCAAATGTGAAAGGTTATCTGGTAAGAGGTTAGTCTGCATGGCTGGTTTAAGCTATTATCAAGTCCATTCCAGTATTTATTTTCTTGAAAGTTAGAATGAGTCTTGAATAAATGAAGACTGACTGCTTTAGCTTTTTAGTTGTAAATTCAATTTATAAATACTTGTTACATTTGGCACTGGGGATTTCTACTTCTCTTTATTTTAGATATTAAGTCATTGTGCAGAAAAGCAGCATGTTTTCAGCAAAACAGTTTTCATGTGCACCTGATTCTTGCCTATCTGACCTCTGTATTTGGAGAAAGTAGATCAGAAAATTCATGGCAGATTGCAGCAGAGTGAGGAGACCTTTGACATTAGCTGACAGCTGTCACCTGAAAACCACAGACCTAGAGACCTTCTCAGGTGTTATGTCTGTAGTCCTGACAGTGAGCAGGAATGTTGTTCACATTTTCTGTAAGCAAATTCTCCCCTTGTTGGGAATATGTTAGAGTAGGGAAGGTAGAAACAGAGTTTTTATCTGTCTTTCTGGCAACTAACTTCTCAGGAGAGTTGGTCAGCCCATTGTTCATTCCCGTATTCCTACAGGAGCATGTCAGTAGAGTTTATGACTATTTGTCGCATTACTTTGAAAATTCTTTGACAAGATGTTTTTTCAAGTGGGCCAGTATCACACAATGCTTAATGTGCTTATAAAAGAGGGGAAAAAAAGAATTAAATTCCAAAGATGTCTAAGATTTCAGGCATTTTTCTTATGTGAATTTGTTCTTTATTAGGTTGTGGATTCATGCAACAAAAACACTTTCCTGTTTTGATTGTTGAAGCAGTCTTTAAATTGGTTAAGTTGACACCAAATTTAGTGGGATGAGTTTATATAAAATGCAAAGCATAGGGTGTACTGTGTGCTATAAGCATATAGGGTGCCGACGGATGTGCCTGCTCACCTCTGCCTCCCCGTGGGTCATGCCTTGTCTTAAAAAGGTACAAGGTGGTGATGAGATCTACAAGGATATTTTGTACTTTAACGGAATACAATAACTTCTAGTTTTTACTAGTTTTGAGGATAGTTCTGTTTCTGCTAACAAGAATAGTCATTGTCTACAAAGTATCCTTGCAGATAAGAGTTTTCCTGAGAGTCACATGGGGTCCTGGTCCATCACTAGGGCCCTAGCATGCCTGCGGGTGAATAATGAGCCTGGTAATCGGGCCCTTCTGCCGTTAGCGCAGATTGGGAGTGTGGTGGGCCCAGAGCCATGTGCGAAGCTGGTCCTGTTGCAGAGTGAAAGCTTTTCTTGTAGTCTCTTTTTGGATCTTGTATATTCCTGCCATTAAACATAATGAAATTATGAATTTATTATACTGTTCTCTAGCTTGCCTTTCAACATCATTATGGGTGCTTTCTTGTTAGATGCCTCTGTTGCTGCTTTATAGTTGTAAATATCTAATTTGTATGAAATGACTGATTTTGGTATTTGTATAATCCTCTAGTCCATTTAACTAAGTTGAGCTTTTTACAGCCCTCCGTGCTGCTGCCGCTCATCTGATTACACTGCTCGGGGGAATAAGGTTAAGGGCGGCTGTTGGTAACCAGAGCATTTCCAGGGCTTTAGTTCAGCAGATGGGCTGCTTGGCTATATTCATACATCTGCTTGCCTGCTGTGGCAGCTGCTGCTGCTTCATGTTGTGTTCTTTTGTTCTGTTCCATCCAAGAATGGAACGCTAGGAAGTGTAGTGAATGGATTAATTTAAGGTTAAGGTTAGTGTTTTGCTTGCTTTCTAAGTAACCGATCATAATAATGCTTCTGGTAGAAGCTAATGAGTTTCTCTTAAAGTGAACTAGATTTATAAAATACAGCTCAGCAAGGGGGCTAGATTAGTATTGTTGATGAAAACTAAATTCAGATGTATAAAATACTGTCAGTTTTATTTATTTATTTATTTATTTAAAAATATCATTTGTTCTTAATTCTTTTTTCCTTCCTTCTTTCTCCCCACCTCCCACTCCCTTCTAGGACCTATATCCAGACTTTGCCTGACACTGCAGGGTCCAAGAGAATTAAAGAAATATGGAATGACATGAAGAAGATTAGTTAAGGATTATAGGCTTTGAGGACAAACACCTCAGTGAAGTGAAGCACAGACAAGCTCCCAAGCTGTAGTTTGGAGGAGCTGTGTGTTGGAAGAAGATGGCGGATCCAGGAATGATGAGTCTTTTTGGCGAGGATGGGAATATCTTCAGTGAAGGCCTTGAAGGCCTTGGAGAATGTGGTTACCCTGAAAACCCAGTAAATCCCATGGGTCAGCAAATGCCGATAGACCAAGGCTTTGCCTCTTTACAGCCATCCCTTCATCATCCCTCCACTAATCAAAATCAAACAAAGTTGACCCATTTTGATCACTATAATCAGTATGAACAACAGAAGATGCATCTGATGGATCAGCCTAATAGAATGATGAGCAGTGCCCCGGGGAATGGACTGGCGTCTCCACACTCGCAGTACCACACCCCTCCCGTTCCCCAGGTGCCCCACAGTGGCAGTGGTGGCGGTCAGATGGGAGTGTACCCTGGCATGCAGAACGAAAGGCACGGGCAATCTTTTATGGACAGCAGCTCCATGTGGGGTCCCCGGGCCGTTCAGGTACCAGACCAGATACGAGCCCCCTACCAGCAGCCACAGCCGCAGCCACAGCCACCACAGCCAGCTCCGTCGGGGCCACCAGCGCAGGGCCACCCTCAGCACATGCAGCAGATGGGCAGCTATATGGCACGTGGGGATTTTTCCATGCAGCAGCATGGTCAGCCACAGCAGAGGATGAGCCAGTTTTCCCAAGGTCAAGAGGGCCTCAGTCAGGGAAATCCTTTCATTGCCACCTCAGGACCCGGCCACTTGTCCCACGTGCCGCAGCAGAGTCCCAGCATGGCACCTTCCTTGCGTCACTCGGTGCAGCAGTTCCATCACCACCCTGCTACTGCTCTCCATGGAGAATCCGTTGCCCACAGTCCCAGATTCTCCCCAAATCCTCAACCAGGGGCTGTTAGGCCACAAACCCTTAACTTTAGTTCTCGGAGCCAGACAGTCCCCTCTCCTACTATAAACAACTCAGGGCAGTATTCTCGATATCCTTACAGTAACCTAAATCAGGGATTAGTTAACAATACAGGGATGAATCAAAATTTAGGCCTTACAAATAATACTCCAATGAGTCAGTCCGTACCAAGATACCCCAATGCTGTAGGATTCCCATCAAACAGTGGTCAAGGACTAATGCACCAGCAGCCCATCCACCCCAGTGGCTCAGTTAACCAAATGAACACACAAACTATGCATCCTTCACAGCCTCAGGGAACTTACGCCTCTCCACCTCCCATGTCACCCATGAAAGCAATGAGTAATCCAGCAGGCACACCTCCTCCGCAAGTCAGGCCTGGAAGTGCTGGGATACCAATGGAAGTTGGCAGTTATCCAAATATGCCCCACCCTCAGCCATCTCACCAGCCTCCTGGTGCCATGGGAATCGGACAGAGGAATATGGGCCCCAGGAACATGCAGCAGTCTCGTCCGTTTATGGGCATGTCCTCTGCACCGAGAGAGTTGACCGGGCACATGAGACCAAATGGTTGTCCTGGTGTTGGCCTTGCAGATCCACAAGCAATCCAGGAACGACTGATACCTGGCCAACAACATCCTGGTCAGCAGCCGTCTTTTCAGCAGTTGCCAACCTGTCCTCCATTGCAGCCCCACCCGGGCTTGCACCACCAGTCTTCACCCCCACACCCTCATCACCAGCCTTGGGCACAGCTCCACCCATCACCCCAGAACACCCCGCAGAAAGTGCCTGTGCATCAGGTAAGAGGATGCAGAGCCTTCGTGCATTGCAATGTAAAATTCAACATGGTTAGTTTATCCAATAGAATTTTCCTTTAAACCTATGAAAAGCTTTTTCATTATGACCTCTGTAATTTGTATTTTCTAGGCTGCCTCAAATGTTATTCCCTTTATGTACTCAATAACTTATTGGTTTGTGCACTTATTCATTTGAAGAATTCTTCAATCCCTCTGTCCCAGGAATTATGCTAGATGCTGATGAGAATGCAAATACGTAGTTAACTGAGCCTGGGTCCCTGCTAGCAGGGATCTGGATAGTGGACCCACAGACACTTATCAGGCACACTTCTTTCTCCTTTTTTGTCTATTCTCATTTTTTCATCCTCTTTCTCTGTCTTGGTTTCCAGCATAGTTCTAGATATTTGGGGTAGCCTCCATCATCTCTCCTTTTATGTTATCATTTTTTCTTGAGAAGCTGTAAAATATGTATTTCTGTAATACTTTTACCAACTGTTAACTATATGAATTTTAAGTTGCAAACTGTAGGGAGCCACAGTAAGTGCTAATCTATCCAGTTTGGTGTCAAAGAGAATTGGATACCTAGCACTGAAGGAGTATTCCTTTTTTGTAAGCTGAGATTTTTATTACCCTTCACAGTTTTAATAGACACATTTAAGTTTGAAGCTCTAGTATTCACAAAGACATCTTTCCATTATAAATTGTTTTTTATGCCTTTTTACCTATGACAAATTAATATCCATGTGTTGTGCAGATTATTCTGAGTGTTAGTCAAAGAGAAATACAGACACACACAGATCATCCATAAGGACTGCAGTTCTGTTTAGAGGATCACAGTGGATGATTTTAGAGCTATAAAGGAATAGTGCTTTTTAATTTTATTGTTTTTTTGGGGGGGACAGGGTCTCACTGTATAGCCTTGGCTGCCCTGTAACTCCCTCTATAGTCCAGGCTGGCCTTAAATTGCAGTGATCCCTCTGCCTCAAGTCTCTTGAGTGCTAGGATTACAGGCGTGTGCCACCACACGTGGGTTGTTCTTGAAGAATTTATTACCAGTTTGGGGAAACATGACCTGTATATGAAAATATAAAATAAGAGTCAAAGGACGATTATGTGACAAGTGTCTGGAAAGAGGAAATACAGTTAGGTGAGGATGCTAGAAATCTAATGAAGACTTGTTGTTGTTGTTGTTAGGTGATGTCGAGTCGGTATCCGACTCATAGCGACCCTCTGTACAACAGGGGAAACACTACTGTCAGTGCTTCTCTGCTGTTCATAGGGTTTTCAATGGCAGATTGATTTTTGGGAGGGGGTTGCCAGGTTCTTCTCCCAAGCCTTAAGCATCTGGTGTTCCCAGGCGGTCTCCCATCCAGGTACTAACCAGGCCAGACCCTCCTTAGCTTCCAAGATCTGATGGGATCGGATACCACAGGGCTACGGCTGCAAGCAATGAAGACTTAGTCTGGGGAAAATGATCCTGGGAAGATGTGGATTACGTGGTTTTATAAACAAATGCATCCGGAATGGCTGTTGGTTGCAGGGAATAGGCAAGGGAAACAGGAGCTTCAGGTTGGAAGGGCCTAGCTGTTGTTTTTTTGTATTGTTTGAAGCATCTAGACTGAAATGGAGAGCCAATGATTGTGACCAAATAGTCTGCAGGACAGATGGCGTGTGAGCTAGTTGTCTGGGCCTCTAAGGTCAGTTTGGATCAGGGAGTAGAAGGGATTGGAACAGAGTAGAAGTAAAATGTTTGGTCAGGACACGTAGCTGCCCTAGCGTCCACATGGAATTGTAGTTCAGGCACTCAGTACAGGACTCTGAAGCGTCAGTCTGGCTTGGGTGGCGCCAGTGTTGAGGAAGGCTCCTAGTGCCTCCAGACCCGAAGGGCGTCCGAGAGGCTGCCTTGGGTGGGGGGCACACTTGGTGATTCTTGCCAGACCTCTGAGTCAGAAGCAGGCACTAGGCTCACACCACAGAAGAGAACAGGCTCTGACTCGCCTTTGGAAATGGACTCTCAGACCCGGGCTGACGGAGCCCTGCCGGGAGCGCAGAGGATGCTGGGAAAGGGGCGGGGGAGACAGCGACTGCGCAGGTCCCAGGAGAGTGTGTGTGGGGGGTGGTTCCTGTACATCTACGCAGGGCCCCGCCCTCCCCACAACCAATGATCTGAAGGGCCATCCTGGTGGCTTCTGGGGCAGAAGTGAGTGGGACTTAGTTTCCAGAAAGTCCTCGCTTTTTCCCTGGAACGTTTCTTACTAGAGAAGGGATCTTTTTTCGGTGGTGGTTTCTCAGACTTCTGGTTCCAGCAGCCAGAGGCTGAGGAGTATACCCGAGAGGCCCTGGGAGCCATTGCGGGTGAATTCCTGGCCGAGAATCGCTCCCGTCCAGGCTGACACCAACATTTCGGCAGACGGTTGTGACTAGCGTTTGGGCGCTGGCGTTCCGCGCCCCTCGCCGCAGGCTGCGATACACCAGATGTGCTGCCGCGGTCTATGAGGGCATCTTTGTAGACAGAACTTTTGTAGACAGGACATTTGAGGTATTTTCTGTTTTGCTCATGGAATTTGTTTTATTTTCTGTGGTTAACGTTTCTGGAATGGTAACAGTGTCACCCCCCCCCCCCCCCGCCAAAAAAAAAAAGCTATATAAATCCTGAGCTTATGGAAAAGTTCACTGCCATTTCATAGTGATTGAGAGTGAGAAAGCAGATAACTTCTCAATGTCATGTAAAAGTATTTCTGATAGATTTTGAAGCATTCAGTTTTGAAAATAATATTAGGTAGGTATAAAGTCTTTTAAAAGTTCGGTATTTGAATCCCTGCTTTCGAGCTTAGTGGCTTGATGACCTTGGGCTAGTGCTTTAACCTCTCTGAACCTGATACTTAGTACAACAGGAAACACAGTACCTATCTCAAGGGATGTTGGTATTAAGTGGGGTGATATGTTCAAAATGCATTGTGGACTATCCATGGTATACATAGTAATTCTCTAAGATTTAGTTTGTGAACTTGTGAAACTCGAGCCTTATTTTATCATTGTTTTTGCACATGTAGATACAAAGTAGAATTATTTTTATTTTTAAGAAAACAGATTAAATATTATGAAGTACAGCCTTAAGTACAAAATACTAAATTTAATTTGTACAACTCCCCTCCCCCAAGCCAGTGTTACCAGGTGTGCAGAGGATAATAATGTGAATAATTCAAAATGCTATCACATAATCCTAAAGTCTCTCTCCCTCTGAATGACTCATACTGGACCCTAGTAAAAACATATCTATCTAATATTTTGCTTTAGAACTACTAAATTTATTTTGCATTTTATATATAATAGAGTAGCAGTTTAGAATTATGCTGGTTGAAATAAGCATGTAATTTGCTGACTGAATTACCACATTTATATAGGCTTGATGACTTCTTGATTTTTTCACTATTTTGAAAACAAGATGCTCTTTAAATATTTCCGATTCTGAATGGATACTTTTAAAATTATATAACATCTGTAGAGATAAGTTTACTCTAGAGATAAGTTTACTTTTATATTGAAGAGTTTATAAAGGAAAATAATAGAATAAAAGTTAATTGGATCAAAATGTGCAAAGCCACATTTTGGTGTATGGACATACTCTTTAATATAAGCTCTAGACTTTGGATTATTTGGTAATATGTATATATATAGAGAAAACCCTAGCTTATATTTCTTTTTAATAGCTAATGAAAACAGTGTTTCTTGAGCCTTTTCATTTCAGATGCCAGTACATTCATAAAAATTATTGGAGATGCCAAAGAACTTGCATTTGTGTGAGTTTTTATGTATTAATGTCTACTGTCTTAGAAGTTTAAACTGAAGGAAGTTCAAAGTATTTTTACTCTTAAAAATAGTACACCATGCACTAGGGGTGTAGCTCAGTGGTAGAGCATGTGCTTAGTATGTGCAAGGCCGTGGGTTGGATCCTCAACACCAAAAAAAAAAAAAAAAAAAAAAGGCTGTGCAAATCCTGAGCTTCTGGAAAACTCCACTGCCATTTCATAGTGACTGAGAGTGAGAAAACAACCCCTCAGTGTCATGTAAAAGTAGTTCTGACATCACAGTCTCTCTAGACACCCCAGTTTATGTTTTTAGAACCAGTAGTATAAAGGAAAGTGTACAGGTTTTGGAGTCTGAGCTTCTGAAAAAACACCCCTAACCCCTGACCTTCAGCAGGTTCTTTAGCCTCAGGGCCTTAATTTTAACTATCTTGAAAGAGACTGTTTAAATGCTTTCCTTATTGGAAGCATAGCGAGATTAGCAGTAATGTCTTTATACATTATCCTCTCGTAAGTGTTCAAAATTGTCTCCTGCCAAGTTTAAAAAATAATTTCACTTATTTCATTGTCAAACATTCATGTTGTTGTTTGACTTTATTTTCTTGGTTTCTGGGAATATTTATCTAATATCAAGGCAAACTCATGTCTCTTATTGAGAGAGGGACAGCAGTCTTATTGCAAAGGGGGTGGGTACAAATGAGGATATGCCATGAAATGCACACTGTAGAGAGCAGCACAGTCCTAGGGTGGGTGAGGCTGGTATCTGGGAGAGTTTTCTGGGGGGGAATGTGATGTCCTTGTTGAGATGGATGGGTTAAGGGGGTGGGAAAGATTTTAAAGCTAAGGAAACAGTGAATACAGTGAGAGAATGCCATGGGCCATGGTGTCCCTTCTGTACTGGAAGAGGGAGATGGGGTGTGGGATAGAGAAAGCTGCGCAGTCCTGGCCTGTATCTCTGGGGTGCCCCTGAGGTTTGCAGAGTGGACGCAGCACCAGGGAACACACCAGAGTACCCAGGAGTGTGAGGGGAGTGGAGGCAGTGTAGGACCAGAAATAGTGTATTGATCCATGTGCTGTGGACATGGATCAGAATAACCTAGAAGGAAACCAAGATCAGCATTTAGCTGAGCATGGTGATGCATACCTGTAATGTTAGCGACTCAGGAGGTGTAGGTAGGAGGATCTCAAATTCAAGGGCAGAGCCATCATGTGTAACTTAGCAAAACCCTGTCTCAAGATGAAAAATAAAAAAGGGGCTAGGGGACCAGCCCAGTGGTAGAGCACTTGGGAAGTATATGCAAGGTGCTGGCTTTAACCCCCAAGTACCACAAACAAATAAATCAAACAAAAATAAATGAAAATAACATTTTGTTCATTTGAAGTGCTTATCCAAGAAAGACTGGCTTTTATTTTGTTAAAAAAAAAAGTATCGTGTTCTGTGACTATCAAAAAATGTGGTAGATACTAAGAATTAAAGCCAGGCACAGTGACGGACTTCTATGATCCCAGCAACTTGGGAGGCAGAGGCAGGAGGATCCCAAGTTGGAAGACAAAGGCAGCCTGTGCAACTTAGTGAGACCGTATCTCAAGAGAAAAACATAATAAAGGGGTTGGAGATGCACGCCAGTGGTAGAGCACTTGTATGCATGAGGCCCTATGTTCAGCCCCCAGTACCACAAAAAATTAAATAAATAAGTAAAAGGTAGTTTTTTTAGTTTTGTCTTTCAAAGCTGGATATTAGGCCTTTGCCAGGTATCCCAAGGAGCCAGTTAATTTTCTTAACTGTTAAGAAGTTAGTTTTAAATACCGCAATTTCATCTTGTACATTGGGTGCTGCCATTCAATTACATTAAAGAAATACTGATTTAGTGCCAGGCTGGGATTTAGCTCAGTTGGTAGAGCACTGCTCTGCAGTCTCTGAGGTCCCAAGTTTGATTCCCAGCACCACAAAACTGGGAGAAGGACGTGGCAGTCCACTCCCGAGGCAACCCTGAAACAGTCAGCCATTGAAAACCCTATAAGGGTCACTATGAGTCGGACACAACTTGACGGCACCAAACAACAACAACAACAGCAGTTTAGTGCCTGCTAAGTGCCAGGTGGGGCTGGGATTTAGCTTAGTTGGTAGAGCTCTGCTCTGCAGTCTCTGAGGTTCCAAGTTTGA